>OX578152.1:38571520-38599020 GCA_951213105.1 Amaurobius ferox | reverse complement strand
TATAAATTAGCTAACATACTGCTACTACAGCCACCTTGTGAAACCCCTGAGACTTATTATATTATAAGTATAATTTATTACCTTGAAATATATAATTATCGAAAAAAGCAAAATGGAGAAGTTTAAGAAAATCGATAAATATAGTTTGAGTATATTAATTAGTAATATAAGCATTATATAGAGCTAAAATGACATCATAAAGATCAGAGATCTTAATATTATTAAATAATCTTTAAAATCAAAAGTTTGAAATCCTGTTATTTTACCTAGTGATGTTAATTTATTCTTTAATTCTTTACTATTATTTAAAATAAGGTAGTTATTACTAGAATAACGTAAATTATTATTTAGTACATTTAAATAATTTAGTTGTAATTTACTCGCAGTAGTAGAGTAAGAATTATGACCACTAGTTACAGTTCTAAATTTAATAGGATTTTTATGAAATTTGGGAATAAGCACAATATATGGAAATTTCAAAAGCTTATAATTAATATCTAAATCACTATACATATTGACAATTTTCAATTTGATACTATTTATGGAGTGTCAATCAAGTTTAAATAGACTAATATTCTTTAAATAATCTAAAAGAAATTGTATATAGAATTTTTTATACATAATAGCATAATTATTAGAGGTTTTATGTACATAAGTAATAACAAAAGATCTTTTGTAAATCACTATTAGTGTTTTATATTATCAATATTATATATAGATTTAGACAAATTAATACTATAAATAGTATTTTTAATACATTTTAATAAAGTAAATTTCTACATAACTAAATACCTCTAAAGGCTAAGCATATATATATATATATATATATATATATATATATATATATATATATATATATATATATATATATATATATATATATATATATATATATATATATATGATATATATATATATATATATATATATATATGATATATATATATATATATATATATCACAGAAGATCACATTAAATTTCCCAAGTTTAAAAAAACTATACCCGAATATCCGTTGAATGATTAATCAAAACATCTGCGTAGTAATCAGATTTGTATTGATCTATTGACACATCACTATATCCTATGATCAATGATAACTTCGGCAATCAGCCAGGTTGTGTTTCTTGTCACCAATTAAATAAGAACAAGTGACTTCGTAATACGATAAGATCTCTCCATTTGCTATTGCATTCGTGTATAGGTTTATGGGAATTATCTGTAACTAGCTGTATGCTCGTCACATGACGGAGTTAAAAATTTGCAAAGCATTGCCTCCCATTTAGCTTCACTTTTATCAATTTGTTGACATTTTTGTCAATTTGTCAATATTTAAAAAATCGCCAAGTTTGCGTCATTCCGCCAAATTTTTAGCCAAGTATTACGGACGGACGGATAAATGGATTATTCATATAGTCATTTGATATGTTATTTCCAAGATAATGAATTTTCATCGTTTAGTCGTCAATTTTACCGATTTAGCGTCAATTTTATTAATTTGGCGATATTTTCATAAATTTAGCAACATTTAAAGAGACGACTCGGTACGTTGGCGATATTCCTCCAATTTCGACACCAAAATTTCGCCAAGCGTTACCCAGAGATAGATAGATAAGCAAGATGTTTATACAGATATTATACAGATAAATCAAGGTGTTTATATTATAAATGTACAGGCTTCCTAGAAAAGTTTCTAAGCATCCCAAACATTTTTTGAGGACAATGTAGGAGTGTACAAGTTAGGTGTATCAGTGGTGGTGTACAAGTTAGGTGTACAGTGATTGTAACGCCACACGCCACCAGCGGAGGATTTAAGAAGTTATGTTTGAACTTGCCTACAAAAAGATAGAAAAATAATGTCAAATATAAAGTTGTAGAGGATTATTACTGAACGAGTAGAAATCGACATTAGGAGCACACGAAATGTGTATTGGTTGCACGACAAAATTTATAAAAGAGTTAGTTGCACGGTAAATTTTGTAAAAGAAGTTAATTTCACTGCTAATGCCAAATATTAAATTGTCAATTGCACTGAAAGATCTAAAACTGAAATAAAAGTTTATTTGTAACGGCTTTCTTCCTACCATGAAACGAGTTTTATATAAGGCCGGTGCTTTGGAAGTGTGGAAAAGCATGTAGCAAGGCTTTTAGAGAATATTTAAAAATGTACTATTTAAGGGAAAAGAAGTAGCAATTTTTCATCAACGCAAGCTCTATTTTTAACACTTTACAACATAGTTGAAAAGTGTTTATGACTTTGTTCATTCTGTCTGTCTGTCTGTCTGTCCTTTCGCACGATAACTGCTGTAAAAATGACTTTATCAAAATGAAATTTTAGTATGTTGTTGAGACGGTCTGTGGGGGACATATGGGAATGTAATTTTGTATTGAACCCGGGTTAAATAAATGAAATACATTGAACCCTATGGGACCTAATTTTTTAAGCAATTTTTAAGCAAATTTAAAATTCACAAATTGTTTCGAAAGTTTTAGGAAATATTCAAATTATTCCATCAAATATACAAAACAAATTTCAGCAAAATATATTCGATAGTTTAACAAAAAAAATTGCATCCAGATAATATGAAAAGATCACGCGACCCACTTCAAAATAAAATATGGCATCCATCTTTTTTCCCAGAGTAAAAATAGTGATTTTTAAAGTTCTTTTATATTTATTTTTTGTGTTTCATCCGTCCTAAGACCGCTTTATTTTTGAGTAATTTTTGTGCATCTATATTCCACGCCAACGGAATTAAAATATATTTTAGTTTAAATGATCATCAAACTTTGATTATTTCCACAACAGAGCCTATTTTTAATGGGTGCAAAATGTAAACAAGTGATTGAACATGAAATACAATAATGTTAAGTTGCATAAGGATTGCTGAATTTTTTTCAAGCAAAATTAGTTAACTCTGGAGTCTGGAATAAAAGTGTATGAATGAAATATTTACTTCTTTTACATAGAGAACCAGACGATTTATACTTGAATTAAGTTCATTTTTTTTCGATGAAGTTTTAAGTAAATTAAATTATCGTTAGTTCCGTGATAATTAAAAAAATATTACCGCTGAATGTATTGCATTTCAGTTGGAAAGTGTTTCATAATCAATGCTTTATGTATGATTGATTTTTCTTATTTTATTTTAAACAAAAGGTGTCACAACAGCGACTTCTTTTAAATTTGGTAAATCCCATTCCAACCGACGAGTTAAGACAAAAGTAGGATAGTCTCTTTAAAATGAATGAATTTTCTGATTTTTGATGCAATTCAAATAAATTTTCAATGCTTTTCTCTTCATGTATTTCACATTTCTGATTTCGTTTTGGATTATCAACACTATTTTTAATGCATACGCGTCAGTTTATAGCCCCTTTATTATTTCTATAAATGTAAATTTGTTCGGATGAGGTCTCTTAGTCTACGTAGAGAGAGAGAGAGAGAGGCAGGTTTAAGGTGAGCAACTAACTAGTGTAGTTATCCCCAACATCCGGCAATTCAACTTTCTGATAAGATAATTGAATTATGGGGCCGTGCACCTGGATCTTGCTTCATGAAATGTATCTAAACGGAAATAAATATGTATTCAAAATCTTATCATCAAAGATTGTAACACGTTGCTTGTTTTAGCATTTCTGAATAGAACAGAATTAGAGTCCTGTGTATGTAAGAGTTGCTTATTTTAACATTTCTGAATAGGACTGGATTAGAATCCTGTATATGTAAGGGTTGCTTATTTTAGCATTTCTGAATAGGGCAGGATTGTCCTGTGTATGTAATTGCTTTGTTGAACATTTCTGAATAGGACAGGATTAGAGTCCTGTGTATATAAGTGTTGCTTATTTTAGCATTTCTGATAAGGACAAGATTAGAGTCCTGTGCATGTTAGTGTTGCTTATTTTAGCATTTCTGATAAGAACAAGATTAGAGTCCTGTGCATGTAAGTGTTGCTTGTTTTAGCATATCTGAATAGGGCAGGATTAGAGTCCTGTGCATGTAAGTATTACTTATTTTAGCATTTCCGAATAGGACAGCACATCCTGTGCATATAAATGCTGATTATTTTAGCATTTCTGAATAGAGCAGTCATTAGCCGATAACTCTATTATATCAAATAAAAGCCTTATGTACCAATTTTAGTGTTAATTTGTACTCATTAGACAATGCTTTATAACTTTGTAATTTGATGTCTTCTTTTATCCAGCTTGCCGAATTCGTTGTCGTTTATTACTGTCTCATACTATAGAGAAAGTATTGTTTTCACCAAAATTTTCGATTTCGAGATTTTGATGCCACTGTATGTTTTAGGATCTCTTGAACACGTTCTGGCTATTTTTAGAGTGATTTCTGTCTGCGGTCGATTTTTTGTGTACATGATGATAGCTGCCACAAATATTCATGGGTATTCACGAAACTTTATATTCGCATAAATCTTGAGTTCAAGGGCAAAATTTTATATTTCTTAACATGGTAGCTTGGTGACAAAATTTGACATAATTATTCATAAAAGGGGTTATGTATGGCTCAACAATAATGAAACTTGGCAGTTTCAATCATTGTAATAAAAAGTAGTCGTGATATATATTTTTTGTTCGTGACGTCATTTGCTCCCTTGGGGGTTCAAGTTAATTCCATTGTCAAACTATCTTGTACATTGTCAAACTAACTTGTACACTGTCAAACTATCTTGTACATTGTCAAAAACTAGATTGTACATTGTCAAACTAGATTGTACATTGTCAAACTAACTTGTACATTGTCAAACTAACTTGTACACTGTCAAACTACCTTGTACATTGTCAAACTATCTTGTATATTGTCAAACTATCTATCTATCAAACTATCTTTAAAGGGCTTGAAAATATCTATCAATCTAAAGATAAGATATTTTCAAACCCTTTAAAATGAATAGTAATATGCCACAAGTATGATCATTTGGACAAAAGATACAGATTAATTAAATATTTTCTTGCAAAATTTGCAAAAGAAAGAAAAATTGATCTGGTATCGTCACTTTTTTTCTAGAAAAACTTTACATATACACTCATGGACTTTTCCTTATAAAGTTATTGGACTACCTACGTATTTTTACAGTAATTCTGTATATTTTATTTATATATCCTTATCGTCTAATGTCGGAAAAATAATGCATGTTCATAAAAGGGTTTTTTTATTTGGAAAAGACTGCGGTGATAAATTCTTTGACTCATCTAATACATGGATTGAATTTTTAAATGAGTGGAGCATCCAATATATATGCAACGGTTTTCGTTCTTCGGCATGGAATACCGGATAACTACACTAACAGCAAGGATGATAAAGTTATGTGGATTTATATAGCAAGTTTTCTTTCTGCCGGCCCAATTATTGGCTATCTCATCCTGAAGAGAAGTAAAACTTCAAGTCAGACCTTGAATGTCAGTCCTCGAATGGCTGGTATCAAGATAGGAATATTGAAATCGTGCCTCTGCGTTACGGTACGACATGCGATTGTATTACAACTCGCAAAATAGGATCAAGCGATGAATAATTCAAAGTTTCCCAATGTCGAAGATTCACTTTTCCAAATATATTCAAAAGCGAAATCTTGAGTGCAGGATTGTCTTGCTTGCAGAATTTTTTTTTATGAAATGCTTTTTATATTAGCTATTCTTGTGCAACGTGTATTTTATTTCATTAAGCCCAGGAACATATAACCTTGAATAGTAAGCTGAAACAATATAATATAGGCAGCGCATGACTTCTGCTGCAGATTAAAAGAAAGTTTCATTTCTGTATACAAGATATATATATATATATATATATATATATATATAAAGAGAGAGAGAGATATATATATATATATAATATACATATGTATATATACATATATGTATGTATATATATATATATATATATATATATGGATATATATACATATGTATATATACATATATGTATATATATATATATATATATATATATATATATATATATATATATATATAGAGAGAGAGAGAGAGAGAGAGAGAGAGAGATAGATAGATATATATAGATATATATAGATATATATAGATATATATACATATGTATATATACATATATGTATATATATATATATATATATATGTATATATATATATATATATATGTATATATATATATATATATATGTGTGTGTGTGTGTGTGTGTATATATATATATATACGTATATATATGTATATATATATATAGTAAAAAAAATGAGATTGAAAATGGATTAATACAATTAGAAATTGTGTGTTTACGGGGTTGTAGAGAGGTCAAGGGAGACTGCGACCTCTTTTCCTGGTTTAAGCATGCTTTTAATCCCAGGAAACACTCCCAGAAACCACCACAGGCCCGAAACAACAATCAACAGCATGCCAGGGGGAAAAAACGGAATCCCGAAAAGAAGATCTTAAAGTCACAAGAACATATAAAAGCATATAAAATGAAATGAACAAATATGAATAAAATATGAATAAAAATATATTCTAACCATGTATAACATTTTAAAAAGGATGTTCGTAGATGTGCTACGTCGTTAGAAGTCCATAGAAGAAAACCATGATAAATTCCAGATGTAGAGATAGATAAGCTCATGGTTACAGTGTATCTAATTCCAAATGGGTGGAGTTGAGTTGTAGCAAATCATCAAAATTAGCATATATTAGACAGGCTTAGATAGAGCAGCAAATGAGCCTTACTATTCCTTGGATTTTATATTTTATATTTCATTTTGATTGTACTTGAGGAATATATATATATATATATATGTATATATATATATGTGTGTGTGTGTAATAATTATATATATATATATATATATATATATATATATATATATATATATATATATATATATATATATACGTATATATATATATATTTTTGAGAAACCGAATACGGTTTTTAGCTGTAGTTAAAAAATTATTTAATGAAATTTCTTAAAACTGAGATAAGCCCTTTGATAGTTATACTGACTCTTATTTGTGAAATGGCTCAAACAGGTAGTAAAAATTTGAAATAAATTACTAAAATTGTTTAAATATATTAATAAAGTACTTGTTCTTCGGGTAAATATTGACAGCTAAGCTAATAAGACTGACTCCATGACTGTAGGATCAACCGTTCTCGAGATATTTTAGCTTTTTTGGTATTTTGAGGAACTAACGAATTTCAAGTATTAATCTAAATCTGCTAAGAAAGTCATGTGCTGTCTGTCCACATCAGATTCTTAAAGAAGAGATCATTTAAAGATTATTTTTCAGCATCGTCTATCAACAAAGGCTTTCTTTCCGGACGATGTTGAGAGCTGCCTAGAAACTTAAGAGCAATAAAATTTATGAATTTACAATTTCGTCGATTTTAAAGATATTGTTTCAATATTTAGATTATGTACAATTCATTCAACATTATAAATGTTTTCTCCAAAACTTGCTGATATCCGAATAAAATGACCATAATTGGAATCTGTCGGATAATATCCCGCTCCATTTTCCCCTGCGTTTTGATCTATCATAGATGTCGTCTAATTAACATGCAATTTTTGCTCTAATTTAGGGCGTATTACGCCTGTTGAGCGGATGTACCTAGATTACATAAGTGGAATAGTCAACTTATGCTTCCGCTAAGCAGGTTCTTAATACCAAAGTTCGAATAGAGACCGAAACACTCACAGTGAGCAGTGCACAGTGAGCCTACACCGAGTTAAAGACACTTTTTAAGTGGTATCACGTCTGCTAAGTGAATTTACTTGGACTCCATAAATGGACTAAAAGATCTATAAGTCAAATGCGAATCATTTATTTATAATGTATCACGCCCGCTGCACAGGTGTATCCGGATTGTACAAGTAGACTGAACGACCGAAGCACTCTATATCCGAGTAGTAAACAAAGGATGGGTAAAAAAATGCTTATTTAGGGCGTAGTTACTTAGTGGCCTATGCGCTAATTTTTTGCCTATTTTTACTTTCCCTGCAATACATGGTAATGTATAGGAAAAGTATTGGAATCATGTCGAAAATCGCAACTCGAGTTTTCGACGGAAACCAGAATACGAAACCGACGACGAGACCTCCAGAATACGAAAAAACTATTTTTAGCGTGACGTCTGTGTGTGTGTCTGTGTGCCTGTCTGTCTGTGTGTCTGTCTGTGTGTCTGTCTGTCTGTGCAGATTTTGTATCCACTCTAACTAAAAAACTAATTGACCGAATTTCATAAAATTTGGTAGGCAAGTCACTTGTGCACGAATCTGGTGCTGATTAGTTTTGGGTATGACTCGGGTTAAAAGAACCCGCCTTTTTTTGCGAAATGGCCCGCAGAAGCTTGTATCCACTCTAACTGAAAAACTAACGGACCGAATTTCACAAAATTTGGTAGATAAGTCGCTTGTAGGTCACCCTGGTGCTGATTAGATTTTGGTATAATTCGACAAAAAATAACCTGCCGTTTTTTGCAAAATGGCCCGCAAAAATCATCAAAATCTAAACTTAAGAACTACGTATGCTCAAATATAGCCATTAAATGCTTGTTTAATACGTAATATTTAGCGAAGAAAAGAATAAGACCAACCCCATTACACTAGGACTAGCCGTTCTCGAGATATTTTAGTTTTTCGTATTTTTCCTACACCATTTTTGAAAATAAGTCCAGTTTTCAAATGACAACGAAAATTGAATTAAAAGTGAATTAAATTTAATTTAAATAAATAGAACGTGAATAAAAGTCTGCAGGGAAAGTCATGTGCTGCCCACATCAGATTTTTACTTTCCCTGCAATACATGGTAGTGCATAGGAAAAGTATTGCAATCAAGTTGAAAACCGCAACTCAAATTTTCGACGGATCTACACGTTTCGAGACCTCTAGAATACGAAAAAACAATTTTTAGCGTGGCGTCTATGTGTGTGTCTGTGTGTGTGTCTGTCTGTCTGCCTGTCTGTATGTCTGGGTGTCTGTGCAATGTATTTATCCACTCTAACTCAAAAACTAATGGACTGAATGACATACAATTTGGTAGATAAGTCACTTGGATGTGACCCTGGTGCTGATTAGTCTATGGTACGATTCGTAAAAACAAAAACCGCTTTTTTTGCGAAATGGCCCGTAAAAATTTCATTTATCCGCTCTAGCTGAAATACTAATTTACCAAATTTCACAAAATTTGGTAGATAAGTTACTTGTTGGATACTCTAGTGCTGATTAGAATTTGGTACGATTCGGAAAAGAAGAACCCGCCTTTTTTCACGAAATGGCCCTCAAAAATTTCATGTATCCACTCTATAGCTAAAATACTAATTGACCAATTTTCACAATATTTGGTAGATAAGTTACTTGTGAGACACTTTGGTGCTGATTCGATTTTTGTACGATTCGGAAAATAACAACCTGCCTTTTTTTTGCGAAATAGCTCGCAAAATTCACCAAAATCTAAAAAAAAAGACTACGTATGCTGAAATGTATCAACTAAATTCTTGTTTTATACGCAATTTTTGCCGAGGTAAAGAATATAACACACTCCATTATACTTTAGGACTAACCGTTCTCAAGATATTTAAGATTTCTTGCATTTTCGTTACGCCGCTATCGGAAAAATGTTCAATTACCAAATAAAAACAAAAATTGAATGAAAAATGCAAATTTAGTGTTATTTGGTGCAATTAAATTCAATCCAATGAATTATTGAAGAAATAAAGAAAATGTGAATTTAAGTTTGTAGGGAAAGTCATGTGATGCCCACATCAGATTTTTTTTATTTCGTTGCTTTACTTATACAAAGAGATTGTTAAAAGGCGATTGCTAAAAAAAGTGTTTGCTATTACTGTATTAAAGCATGATGAAATCTACAAAATCGGATATTACAGGTATTGAAGTTCCAGTTTATTAACTATAGACAAAATAAATTCCGGTACATGAATTCAACTAAAGTTATCTTCTTTCGCAAAAGGAAAAGTTTTAAACCTAGGCATAAAATTTTTCTTTTGCTTCTGTGCACCTGGAAAACTTCCAGAAATGTTTTCGTACTTTGGAAAACTTAATATCGTGTTTATAAGTTAAATTGCTTATTGATTTTTAATACACCACTTATTTCTTCGCGCATAGTAGAAGGTATCGCATGTTTAAGGAAAAAAATGTGTCTCTATTGTTTACTTTCAAGATACTAGGCACCGATGTAAGTCATCGTTGCTAAAGCAAGCCCATAAAGAACTCCTAATGATGTGAAAATTGTTGATAAATATCTAATTTATTTTCTGTTTCTATGTCTGTAAATTCTTAAAAAAAACATATGACTTTCCTTGCGAATTGTAAGCAGCTTAGTCTGCACAAAATAAATGGCAGTCCAAGGAGTATTAAGGATTTATAAATTTGATAAATTCTTGAAAAGCAATTCATTTAGTTTGGTTCTTATTTCTTGAGTCCGATAGTTTTTGAGAAATAATTGTAAATTAATTGTAAAACATATTTATTCTTTTAGAACGTTCTTCTTAAAGAATAAATATGTTTAATTAAGGCATATCATAAAGTCATCATAATATAATTTAGCTAGGTCTCATCAGATATATCATCTGAAATCTTAATAGATATACTATTGAAATATGCTACTTAAATACTATCTGGAATATTTGGCTTCACTCGGCTTTCTTAACTATATATGTTCCATATTCTTTAAATGTACATGAAACCTAATCTTTTTCTGTGATTTTGTTCAAAAATTATTCATTTAAATATGTCGTTAAAAATCTTTAAATATTTAATTTTTCAAGTTGAAAATACGTCCAATTTGGCTAATTTGTGTTTATAAAATAATTATGAATATGTAAAATGCTGCATTGTGCTTTGAATCCATGCAATAAAAAACACTTTTACAGGAAATCAATGATATTGTGAGAAAGTAGGGTAACCGTCCTTTGGCCAATTTTTCGGAACATGGGTGCCATATTTGGCGAAATGTCGCCAATTTGACGACTTTTGGCGAGTTTCCGAATCCACTAGAACTGTCTCGAAATATCAACTAGATACGAGATACGAGCACTTTCTAGGTATTTCTATGCAGAGTATACAAGCGAATCATCAATCGGTTGGAGAGAGTGGAAGTAATACGAGTCAAATTGAACTGTGAGATACGTCGTGTTTTGGGAGTAGTATCGGCTGCTTTGTGAATTAGTTAAGAATGTAATTGCTGTTTTATTATATCTGTCAAATTGAATTGTAAGATACGTCAGTGTCTTGGGAGTAATATCGGCTACTTTGTGAATTAGTTGATCATTTAATCGCTGTTTTATTGCATCCGTCACATTGACTTATGAGATAAGTCGGTGTTTTAGAAATAGTATCGGCTCCTTATCAATTAGTTGAGCATTTAATTGCTCCTTTATTGTGCCTGATAGTTATTTTGTGATCTTGTAAGATACATAGTTATCGATCTATTCGCTGTATATTGTTCCTGTTTACGCTTATTGGTATTATTAAATAAAAACATAAGTCATCCCGCAATTTGGATTCATTCTTGTATCCTGAAAGTACAATCATTGTATGAGAGGATACGTCACAAAATACACTACATAAAAACATTTGATTTGAGTAGGGAACATGTTCTACAGGGCGTCCGAACCCCTAATATTTTTGATGAGGAGAAGACGTGAAAAATTGACAAAGGAAAATCCAATATAATGCGGAGGACGTAATAAATATTTGCATGTGGTATATAATTTTTATAAGTCGTATTGTACACTATTAATTTGTACATAAAATATTTCCAGGATAATTAAAATTTGAATTTCTACTAAAAAGCTTTTCATCAATTTTAAGTCGAGCTCCTACTTATATCTTCAAGAGCTTCTGCAGACATGTGATCATAACAATCATCTATATCATCCCCATGTTCTAATACGACGCGTAAAACTTCAAGTGCAAACTCCGTCGGATTTGAAGCGATGCAATTTTTGAAATATCGTGATTGCACATCTGAATCGCTAATGTTGCTTTTCTCTTTGCTAGCATGGGAAATATTAGTCACGGGAAATAAATGATTTAGGGACTGACTTTAAATGTATCAAAAATATATTTTACAGTCAGTGCAATATAGATTTAAAAATAGGTTTCTGAAACCAAAGTTCGTTGAACCAAAGTTCGTTTTTTTAGGCTTGTGTAATGGTTGTAGCTCCTCCTGATAGGGAATTCCTCATGTACGTGATTTTGAAAGAGAGGATTTTAAATCATTGAACAAATAATATCAAATTCTCTAAAACAATATTCTGCGTAGTATTTGCGTAGCTTAGCAAAAATTACCTTTTAATTATAATATACTTGATATTGAGTCAAATTTATTAAATTTTAAATCTATTTTTACTTTCATAACATAATGTATAAGGAAAGTATTGTGACGGGGTCGAAAACTCGAATTCGAGTTTTCGATGGGAGAACACGTTTATGGGAGTTCGATGGGAGAACACGTTTCGATGGGAGAACACATCCCTGATCACGAATCAAACATTTTTGATGTGATGTGTGTGTGTGTGCGTGGGTGTGTCAGTGAGCCTGTGGAGACGATAACTGGCGAACAAATGGACCGATTCGAACGAAATTTGGTACAAAAATCACAATCCGTAAAAACTGGAAGCCTATTGTTTTTATACGCAATCGAATATTCAGAACCCTCCTGAATTTTCGATTGAAATTTTGAAAAAATCGTCAAAAAATCAAAACCGTTAATAAAGTTACGCCAATAGACATTTCTTATGTAACTTTTCATTAGAAAACGATTGGGATAAATTTTAGAACGCTTACATGAACCATTCTCGAGATATTGCACATTTTTCAAAAAAATTGTCAAAACGTTATATAAAATAAAAAAAATATTTCCTATTGAGAAATATGTTCACTTTCATATGTAATACCATGCGATAAATTGGGTGACATCATTCTCGTGGATCTACTTCGTTCCATTCATGAAAAAAGATACTTTAAATAATACATTTGTATTTGAACGCTAATAGTCATTTATCCGCTGTAAGAATAACTTATTTCTCAATCCATAACGCTTGGTGAGATTTTGGCGACGAATTTAGCGGAATATCGCCAACTTGGCGCATTTTCACGCATTTTTCATGTTCACTTTCATATGTAATACCATGCGATAAATTGGGTGACATCATTCTCGTGGATCTACTTCGTTCCATTCATGAAAAAAGATACTTTAAATAATACATTTGTATTTGAACGCTAATAGTCATTTATCCGCTGTAAGAATAACTTATTTCTCCGTCCATAACGCTTGGTGAGATTTTGGCGACGAATTTAGCGGAATATCGCCAACTTGGCGCATTTTTAATTGTTGCCAAATTAATAAAAATCTCGCCAAATTGATAAAAATGACGCTAAATCAATGAAAATGACGACAACTTGAAGAAAACTCAATATCTTGGAAAGAATTTAAGTATCTACTATAAAAATAACATTCTTTTAACTGTAAAAGTAGTAAATTCATTGCATTATATAAGGAAAGTGATGTGTTGCCAACATCATATTTTTAATATTTGTAACATTTATCTTATTTTAATACGTATAACATTTATCGAATTTTAATATGTATAATATTTATCTAATTTTAATATTTAGTATGTATCTAGTTTTAATATTTATAATATTTAATTGTAATATTTATATAACTCATTAAGATATTATTAGCAATTATAGTTTCACAAATATGAATTTATAGGATTAAAATATTATTTTTATAAATTTGTTAAAAAAATATTTATTTTCATCTAAAAAATAGACATTGGACACGCCTTGGGATTTCAATTTTTTCTATCAGAGGCTCACTAAAATTACTCTTATTGTATTAAATTTTTCATCTTTAAAAAGTGATCTCATTCGTATTAATATTTAATGTGATTTATACTATTCTAACATTGCAAAATGTATTCAAATATTTTTACTTACTAAGAGGCTCCACCCCCTGTTCGCTGGCGCTCACCAACCCCGTAAGACGCTTTGTGAGCCAGGAGGCTTCGCCTCCTACACGCTGGCACTTGCCGAGCCCCTGCTTTCCGCCTACTACGCAGATGTAATACGCCTGCTGGGGCAATCTCTTATTCGCTGGTACTCGTCATCCCAGATCTCGCTTCTCGAGCTATACGTTTTGCCGCTTGTTCTTTGTACAGTGAAAAAAATCGAGTTTCGTTTGTTGAAATCATTAATTTAAATAGTGCTTAGTTAGAAATGACAACACTGTTATGCTCGCAAACGCCTGGAACTCGGAGTTATACTTGTATACTCCTGGAATTTGAGAGTTTCACCTCCTGTGTATTCATTAACCGTCCGAATTCGCTTAACGAGCTCTTTCTTCACGGCAACTACACATGTGTAATTGTCTGGGGACTCCTCTTCTGCTGGCTGACGCTCACCAACCCCCGTAACTCGCTTCGCGAGTTAGAAGTCTTTGCCTCCTACTCGTTGGCTGTCAATGAACTCGCATCGCGAGTTTTTTGTAGCCGACAACTGTGCAGGCGAATACGTCCGTTGGGGCCTTCCCCTAATCGTTAATGCTCACCAACTGCTGGAAATTGCTTTGCAAGCTCGACTGGCGCCCAACCGAGCTCAGCCCAGAGCAATCTTAACCCTGCCGGGGCACACAGAAGTGCGCCCTGCACGCTACTTCTTGCCCTTTTGTGCACTCTGAACAATTACGATTCATTGTTGAAACTGCTGTTGCCATTTCAAAAGAAGTAATATTTAAATGAAACTCTGAATAAGTGGGCAAAAGCAACACTGGTCAGCTCTGAAAAATGCTATGTCTCCTCCAAAGAGAGTTGCAATGATATCAATGTGCTATGTCTCCTCCAAAGAGAATAGCTACGCTATCAAAGCACTCTTTAGGGATCAGCTACTAAGTTAAGTAGCCAAGTTAATTTTCAGGAGGTGTTAGGCACGTCCTTTACCCATCCTCTCCCTCCGCTAGTACGCCTATAAGTACACCCATGTTAGAAGTGAAAAGATGACATTTTTTAAATGTCGGGGATGCACGTCTGTATTGATAATAATGTTCTCTTTGCACGCACGGAAAAAATAGTCAAGGAGAATGAATAATGAAGAGACTGACTTCAAATGCAGTAAAGATATGTTTTGCAGTCAATACAATATAGATATAAAAATAGGTTTCTGAAACTTATATCAGTAAAGAATATTTTATTATGGCTTAGGTTATGGTTATAGCTGTTCATGGTCGGGAATTCTTAGTTGTACGTGATTCTTGAGATGGTGAATAGTGAATTGCTGAAATACTTAAATATTTTCATGTCATTGAAATATATATTTCATGAGTGTAGATAAAACCCGAACAAAAAATATTTTTAACAGCGTTAGTAAATTGAACATAAACGTATTTTAAACAGAATTAAAGTTTAACTGTCTGACAATTTTACTAGTTTAATACCAACTTTTCACATATATCTTTAAAATCTTCTGCGACACTTGTTCATAGTGATCATATTTGGTGGAAATGCGAAGTCTGCAACAAAAGAGGTATCAAGTTATTAAAATACATTATTTGTGTACAGGGGGGAGGGATTATTGTATCACAGAAAATATGTTTTGCGTTGCATTGTGGGTTGCAGTATTATTTGAAATGTCACAAAATATAAAACTATTGTTTATGAAAATAACACAATTAGTATTTCCTTAAAGAAAGCAGACATATGCAAATTATGGTACAGCATTTGCTTCTAAGAAACTTTGATCAAACTTCATCAAGTCAAAACTGTGTGTTTACTTAACAAATGTTAACTTTTGTTAAGCAAAGACAATATTTTGAGCTTATGAAGTGGGATCAAAACTTCTTCGACACAATTATCACAAAATTTGAATATGTCTGCCTTCTGTTGTTGTTGTTGAGACCCAGACCGTCCGACCTACCAGAAAGGTGTAAGGTAACTGTATGGACGGCCGGGAAGTGCCACCCAATTTACTTTTTAATAAAAAATGAGGTCGCTTTTAAATTGGTATATAAGCTTTTTACCAATTTAAAAAAGCAACCTCACATATATTTTCAAAAACTTCTGCGACGCATGCTGTAACATCTTCACGTAGAAATACGACTTGTGAAACTTCCAAGTGCAGCCCAGTCAGATGTGAAAGGATCGAATGTTTGAAAAATCGTGATCGCACATCTGCTTTCCTGATGTTGGTATTCTATTTGCTCGTATGGTAAGTATTAGTCACGAAAAATGAATAATGACTTTAAATATAGTAAAAAGAATGATTCGCAGTCAATGCTGTAGCTTTTCAAGAATAAATTTATGGAACTTATATTAGCTGAGAAAGAGTTTTTTAAGACTTTTGTTATCGTCTATGTTCATGATCAGGAATTTTTAATACGTGATTCTTAACTTCCAACAATCCAACATTGGGAGGATAAAATTTCTGGATATAAAATAGACTAAGTTAAGTATCTGTTGTTGAGAGCATTCTGAAGACATATCATGGATTCAACTACATGTAGTGGGTATGTTCGTCATAACATATAAAAGCGAATCCCATTTAAGACAAATTGACTTCACACAATTCCGCTATGGGTCAATATAGAGCTGAGAGTATTTGTTTACAATTAATTGACTCGAAATATATTATAAACTATGAAAGATAGATGTAAATAGTAAGCACCAAAAATGTTCAGAAAATTTTGTTTCCATATTAATATTTTTGACAAAGCGCTTAGATTTCGAGAAATCGTCTTGTCAAGTAGAAGATTGGAAATGTTCTGTTTTTTTAAAGTTTATAATACTTGTATTTCAAAAAATTTAAATGCTAACTATAAATAGTAAAGAGTAATTTATAGCCCTTTAAAAACCGTACTAGGATATATAATTGGATCTTAGCTTGGGATCTTAGTATTTTAAATATAGTGGTTTTAGTTTCGATATTTTAATATTTTGACATGTTAAAGTTTTCCGATTAGGGGGCTAAATGTACATAAGCACGGGATATTTTTTTATTTTAAAGAAATTATAAAATGAAATTAACTTAGGGATACTTAATGGTGATGTGGTTTGAAAATAAGGAATATAATTATGGAATTTTAGTGCGCATTTATGTGCTACGATGCAAGTTTATAGATAAACCATAGAAAACCATAGATAAACCATAGTTTATAGATAAAATATAGAAAAATAATTAGATATTTAATGTGAAGTCTGTGGTCAGTTTATCTGGTTAAAATTGGAGCGAAAATTAAAAGCTAAATAATTTGTTTGAGTAGTTTTTAAACCTTTGAAAGCCCTACAAGTATATGTAATTGGATTTTAAATTCGGTTCTTAATTATTGAAATATAGTGGTTATAATTTCGATAAATAATATATTGAATTATTTTGAAAAGGTTGTTCTAATTTCGACATTTTAATATTTCGAGCTATTTTGAAAAGGTCTTTCTAATTTCGATATTTTAATATTTTGAACAATTTGGAAAGGTCGTTCTAATTTCGATATTTTGAACAATTTTGAAAAAGTAATTCTAATTTAGATATTTTGATATTTTAAACTATTTTGAAACGGTCGTTCTAATTTCGATATTTCAATATTTTGAACTATTTTGAAAAGGCTGTTCTAATTTCGATATTTTAACATTTTGAACTATTGTTAAAAATGTCGTTGTAATTTCAATATTTTAATATTTTGAACTATTTTATAAAGTTCTTTCTACTTTCGATATTTTAATATTTTTTAATATTTTATAAAAGTCATTCCAATTTCGATATTTTAACATTTTGAACTATTTTTAAAAGGTTGTTATAATTTCGATATTTTAATATTTAAAACTATTTTGAAAAGGTCGTTCTAATTTCGATATGTCAATATTTTGAACTATTTTGAAAAGGTTGTTCTAATTTCGATATTTTAATATTTTGAACTATTTTCAAAAATGTCGTTCTAATTTCGATATTTTAATATTTTGAACTATTTTATAAAGGTCGTTCCAATTTCAATTCCAATTTCAATATTTATTTTAACATTTTGAACTATTTTTAAAAGGTTGTTATAATTTCGATATTTTAATATTTCGAACTATTTTAAAAAGTCCGTTCTAATTTCGGTAGTTTAATATTTAGGTCTGTTAGAAAATGGCTGAAAAAGACAAACAACCCACAAAAATATATTATTCACGCAAAACCATTCCGGCTCCATCGGACTGTAACCACTGCCAATTTTTTCTGAAGAATATTATCAGAAACTTGCAGATAACTCCGACAGATATGTTTCACCAACGCGGTTTCTAAAAATACTCTCTATTATGCTACCATAAAATTACAAAGTGTGAATTTCGAGTGTACTTTGTTCTATGTCAAACGGTAAATGATGAGTTGGAAATATCGCAACTCTTAAATCTGCATTGCTAATGTTGCTTTTTGCTCGTACGAGAAATATTGGCACTGTGAATGAATAATGTACAAACTGACTTCACATGTAGCACAAATATATTTTGCAGTCAATACAGTGGATTGTCAAGAATATGTTTCGAAAAGATGGATTTACAGAAAAGTTTTTATATCGTAGGTTATGATTATGGCTGCTTATTTTAAAAAGTTTGAAGTTGCACGTAATTCTTATGCTTTACGTGCAGTACCGAATATTGAGAAAGTGTATTTGTATTGGTTATGTTGAATGCTAATTGATTTGTTTTGAGTTTATTTTATATTATGCTTGTACTATTATGTACATAAAAGGTGATTCAAAACTCTCTGTACAAACTTTAATGGGGGATAGAAAACATAAATATATATTTTTGTTAATAAATGCATATCCACATACGTCTACCTTTAGCGCTAGAAAGCGTTGTTAAACGGTGCAACGATTGGCTAGTTTTCGCCCTCATCATTCGTAACACTGACTTGTGAGTAATACAAAATGGAGCAGTTTTCAAATACTAATGTTACCGACATACATCTACCGTATGTCAATGGAAACGTATAAACTACTGTAAAATAATCAGTATATTATATCATCTCTGCCGTTTTTATTGGCAGCTCCATGAGCTACATGAATCTCAGCCTTTTAGAATGACACTGATTGCAAAGCAGCCTGATTTGCGAAGCAGTCCAGCTGAATGTCACCTATCTCAGTCCGAACCGTTTTCGACCCAGGCCGTCCAACCTACCCGAAGATGTATGGTATCTATTTAAACGGCCGGGCCGTGGCACACCCAATTTTGACTAGAATCCAGTGGGGGCGACATCCACAAGGACTGTACCTTCCTTCCTCTACCACCAACCTCTCGGAAGAACGTTCAGATCCACATATTTAATGTGTCTGTACTCTGCGTGAACACGGGGAGAGTTTGGGCAGAAGCGGAAATCGAATTCGGGTCGTCCGAATGCAATCCCCGAGCGCTGGACACTAGGATGTCCCACCCTTAGATGCATGCCACCTGTCTCAGCTTCCGTGAAATGCGATATTTTAGAGGTACAAAGTCCTCGTTACGAATAATGACAGCAAAATAGATCCAACTAGGAGGAATACTCGTCATATGACGGAATTAAGAATTTGCAAAGCATTGATTCCCGTTTAGCATTATTTTTATCAATTTTGTGACATTTTTAACAATTTGGCGACATTCTCGTCAATTTGACAATATTTAAAGAAGTCGTCAAGTTTGCGAGATCCCTCCAAATTTTTCACCCAGTATTGCAAACGGACGGAGAATTGGATTATTTATATAGTCGTTTGATACGTTATTTCCAAGATATTGAATTTTCATCAATTAGTATCCATTTTCAT
This sequence comes from Amaurobius ferox, assembly GCA_951213105.1. Taxonomy (NCBI): domain Eukaryota; kingdom Metazoa; phylum Arthropoda; class Arachnida; order Araneae; family Amaurobiidae; genus Amaurobius; species Amaurobius ferox. Next base: position 38,579,241 of record OX578152.1, on the reverse strand, counting down.
TGATTTAGCGTCAATTTCATCAATTTGGCGACATTTTTGTCAATTTAGCAGCATTTAAAAAGACTTAAGTTGGTGATATGCTGCTCTCCAGAATTTCGCCATGAGTTACAGAAGGAGAAATAGGTTATTCTTATAGTAGTTTCTTATATTTTTTCCAAGATCAATTTTTATCGATTAGTCGTCATTTTTACCAATTTAGCTACATTTTTATCAATTTGGAGCAATTCTCGTCAATTTGGCAACATTTAAAAAATCTCGCCAAGTTGGCGATATTCCGCCAATTTTGAGACCAAAATTTCTCTAAGCGTTACCCAGATATAGATAGATAAACAGACAGATAAATCAAGGTGTTTATACATCCAATTTTCCCGCCGTCCAACAGCGCTAAAGGGGGGTGTCTGATGACATACGAAAAATATTTGTTTTGGTATTCTCTGATCCCTTTAGTATTCCTTAACTGTTACTAAGTTTGTACAGAATGTTTCAAATCAGCCGGTATATGTGTAAAAAATGCTTAGAATAGTGAATTTTTGGAATAATTGTCTTCTATCTGTACTTGTATAATATTGGGTATAGTACCACTTAAACAATTAAATCCTCAAAAACTTAATTCCTCTACATTATTGATTATCAACTAGACTGATTAAACATTGCACCATCCTAACAATGTCATCTTACATTCTTACAGGAACATTTTCATTTGTCATATTTTAACGTCATTACCCTACATCTTTAAGTGATTCACGTATGATTCACGTATCGCTACATCATTTACGTATCATAAATATGATATTGCCTCTTTTATGATTGGTTTCAAGCAAATTGCAGTTCAATGTCTTCATATGCAATGTTCTCCTGGTTATAACGCGTCCACCCAAGCGTACTGCTGCATCGGTCTGTACATCAATTACTTTAAAAATATCTGATGTGGGCAGTAAGTGATTTTCCCTACAGATACAAATCCATTTTCTTTCTTTTACAACTCCACTTAATTTAATCCCACAAAATATTTTCCACACGTGTTTAATTCCAAAGAATAACACGGCTAATTATTTGAAGACACTAAATTTGCAGTAATTTTTCAATTTTCGTTTTCCTTTGGTGATTGGGCATATTTTCAAAGGCGACATGGCAAAAATACGAAAAAGATGAAATATATCAAGAACGGTTGAGCCTAGAGTTATGGGGTTAGTCTTATTATTTTTATTGTCAACAGTTACAAACAAACATTCATTGTCAACAGTTACAAACAGTAAAACAAACATTTAATTGATGCGTTTGACCACATCTAATCTTTTATTTTAGATTTTGGCAAATTTTGCGGGCCATTTCGCAAACAAAAGGCAGCTTCATTCATTCCGAATCGTATAGAAATCCAATCAGCTTCAAGGTATCCTGCATGTGATTTATGTACCAAATTTTGTGAAATTTGGTCAATTAGTTATTTAGCTACAGTGGATATATACATTGCACACATAGACACTGGACACACGGACACAGCCGTCACGCTAAAAATACTTTTTTTCGGTTTTTAGAGTGGTCGAAGCATATAGATCTGTCGAAAATTCGAGTTGCGATTTTCGACATGATTTCAATACTTTCCCTTTACATTACCATGTATTGTAGGGAAAGTAATAATAAAAAGCTATGACGAGGGAGGAAAGACTAAAACTGGAAATGAAGACTAAAAGTAAAAAATCTGATGTGGGCAGCACATGACTTTCCCTGCAGACTTATATACACATTCTCTTATTTAAATTAAATTTAATTCACTATTAATTTTCAATTTTCGTTCTCATTTGGTAACTGGGCTCATTTTCAAAGGTGGCGTAGAGAAAAAAACAAAAAACAAAAATATCTCAAAAACGGATAGTCCTAGTGTAATGGGGTTGGTCTTATTTTTTCTTCGTTAAAAAATTACGTATAAAACAATAATTTAATGGATATATTTCAGCATACGTAGATTTTTATGTTAGATTTTGTCGATTTTTGAGGGCCATTTTGCAAAAAAAGGCAGGTTATTTTTTTCCGAATCGCACCAAAATCTAATCAGCACCAGGGTGACCTACAACCGACTTATCTACCAAATTTTGTGAAATTCGCTCTATTAGATTTTCAGCTAGAGTGGATACAAACGTTTGCGGGACATTTCGCCAAAAATGGCGGGTTCTTTTATCCCGAATCGTACCCAAAACTAATCAGCACCAGATTCGCCCACAAGTGATTTATCTACCAAATTTTATGAAATTCGGTCAATTACTTTTTTAGTTAGAGTGGATACAAAATCTGCACAGACAGACAGACACACAGACAGACAAGCACACACACACACAGACACACATACAGACGTCGCGCTAAAAATAGTTTTTTCGTATTCTAAAGGTCTCGAAACGTGTAGATCCGTCGAAAACTTGAGTTGCGATTTTCGACATGATTCCAATACTTTTCCTATACATTACCGTGTATTGCAGGGAAAGTAATATATATATATATATATTATAGAGAAAAATTAAATTTTCAATGTCTTCCCTTAGCAGTGGCACATGGAAAAGAAAAATAATAAATTTAAATCCCGCACAAAATTGAACCAAATTCATGTTGTAGAATCCAATTCAAATTCAGGTGTGTTCAATTCAAAACAATACTATATAAATCTTACCATTATCCAAAACTGATATTATACAGAACTGCTGAAACTACTTCTTCTACCAACACACTCATTTGAATTCAATTTCGTGTGAGATTAACGTTTATCTTCTACTTTTTTCCATGTGCCTCTATTGTGTGAAGGATGGAACTGAAAAACTTGTTTTGTTTTTTACTTTCCCTGCAAGACATGGCAATGTATTGCAAGGAAAGTAAAAAACACAGAGGCACACACAAACGTTATACTTTTCCTGCAATGCATGGTAATGTATTGAGGAGAATGGTGGAAAGTATTGGAATCATACCGAAAATCGCAACTCGAGTTTTCGACGTATCTACACGTTTTGACACCTCTAGGATACGATAAAAGCCCTTTTAGCGTGACGTCTGTGTATGTGTCTGTGTGTCTGTCTGTGCAGATGTTGTATCCACTCTAACTACAAAACTGATGGACCGAATGTCATAAAATTTGGTAGATAAGTCACTTGTGGGCGACTCTGGTGCTGATTAATTTTGGGTACAATTCAGGGTAAAAGAACCTGCCTTTTTTTGTGAAATGGTTCTCAAAAAATGCCTGCATCTACTCTAGCTGAAAAATTTATCGACCGAATTTCACAAAAATCGGTTGATACGTCGCTTGCAGATTTTCCTGGTACTGATTAGATTTTGGTACGATTCGGAAAAAAATAACCTTCCTGTTTTTGCAAAATAGCCCACAAAAGTCGTCAAAATCTAAACTAAAAAACTAAGTATGCTCAAATATATCCATTAAATGGGTGTTTTATACGTAATTTTTAACGATGAAAAGAATAAGATCAACCCCATTACACTAGGACTAGACGTTCTCGAGATATTCTAGTTTTTTCGTATTTTCTCTACGCCACCTTTGAAAATAAATCCAGTTACCAAATGAAAACTGAATGAAAATTGAATTAAAAGTGAATTAAATTTAATTAAAACAAGAAAGATCAATCATGCTTAAAGCATTGATTATGAAACACTTTCCAACTTCAATGCAATTTTATTTAAACATGTCTAAAATGCAATACATTCCTCGGTAATATTTTAAAACTTCTCACAATACTACATTAATTTATTATATTTGAAAACTTAAACCTTCATCGAAAAAAATGAACTTCATTCAAATGACGGCATTGAAATATAAATTGCCTGGTATAAACATCTCTAAAATGTGATACATTCCTCGGTAATAATTTTAGAATTATCATAATACTACGATAATTTATTATATTTGAAAACTTTATCGAAAACAACTGAAATTCTTCCAAATGACGCCATAGAAAAAATAGCACGACTGGCTATCTATAAAAGCAGCATTTCATTCATAAATAATTGCCCATTCATGTCATTCATCCCAATACTATAATAATTTATTTTATTTAAAAATTAAGACCATGGAGCTACAAGTAATTAAACTCTATGCGCAAAACTTCATAAAAAAAATCGTCCTTCTCTTTGTAAAATCAATGAATATTTCATTCATATCAGCTATGCAGACTACATGAACTAAATGATTTTGTTTTAAGGAAATACAGCAATTCTAATACAACTCATTCTACATATTTTTCTGTTTACATTTTACATAGGTGAAAAATAGGCTTCGTTGTAGAAATAATCAAATTTGGATGAGCATTTAAACTCAAAAATATTGTAATTGCGTTGTTTCAGTACGTAGATGCGCAGAATTTAAGCAAAAATAAAATGGTTTTAGGACGGATACAACACTCAATATGAATTAAAAAGAACTTTAAAAATCACGATTTTGAGACAAGATGGATGCCATATATCATTTTGAAGTGGATCACGTGATCTTTTCATATCATGGTCACGTGATCGCTTCATATAAGAGGTGTTATTATTATTTTAATTTTTATTTAAAAAACTACTGAATATATTTCGCTGAATTTTTTTTATATATTTTATGGAACGATTTGAATTTTATCTAAAATTTTCGAAGCAATTTGTGAATTTTAAATCCGCTTAAAAAATGTTTGAAAAATTAGATTCCATAGGGTTCAATGTATTTCATTTTTTCAACCCGGGTTCATTCTAAAACTAATTGGGTGATATTATTCATTTATATTCCCATAGGTCCTATAGACCGTTTGAACAACATACTAAAATTTCATTTTGATTAAGTCATTTTTATGGCAGCTATCGTGCTAACGGACAGACAGACAGACAGACAGAAAGACAGACAGAATGAACAAAGTCATAACCACTTTTCAACTTTGTTGTAAAGTGTTAAAAATGAATTTAAATCTGTAAGGTATGTCATGTGCATCCAACATTAGCATTTTTATTGTATGGTTGATAGCAACATTTTCATCCCTCACAATATTTCAAACTGTTAACTTTGGTTTTTAAAGATAGTAATAACTTTTTAAGTGCAAAATAGGTCATCGTGCATGTATATTGTATAAAAGAGAAAAGTTTTATCTCGCATAAAAAACGCCTTAGCGATGAATGATGACTTTCAAATAACAAAAAGATATCGGAAATATTTTTATGGAAACACATACGCTTTTACCGAGTGCGAGATAAACCCTTTATCTTTTTCTGCAGGTGAATCTCTAAATAAAAACAACTTTCATAAAGGTTACCTTAAGAAATACCTTTGTAAATTCTGGATATAGATAAATCTACCTTTTATTTATCTTTATTTATTCTTTTGTTCGAGAATGGTATGTTGTTTGTTTATTATTTTCTATACAATATATACAGCGTTCCTGGGAAAGTCCTTAATCACCCCATAACTTTGTAAAAAAAGATCCGTGAATGTGCACATTAGATCTATCTATAGTTAAATGCCTTACAGAGTAAAAGTTATTGCAGCACTCCTAGCGGATAATTTAAAAAGTTGGGATAATGAGCTCAGTGACAAATCGAGATAGACAGAAAATCTAATTGCAATGTTATTATCCAGATAGTAGGAATTGACCATAAAATTTTTACAGATTTTTTATTAGACACATTGACAAATTGGAAGAAAATTTTCTTCCTATTTGACAGCGTCCATCTACCTGCTGCAGCAGGTGCAATGCTTCTGCCGGCGATTTCCATGGAGACCAATGTCTGAAAAGGGGGGGGGGTCGAACTGTTTGGGATAGAGTATGTCAAATACCTGTCTTTTGGGGAGGTTTTTCGTTTGGGATGGACGCTGTCCCACCCGTAAGAAAAAGGTTAAATGCATTTTCTTCGAAACGGAATTTTCAAAGGTTTTACATATTTAAAATGCTCCATGCGTCTTAATTTTTGTTTGAGATGCGTGGAATTTGTTAAGAAGATTTGTTAATGAACTACATTATTAGTTCAACATAGTAGTATTTTCAAGATTAATATTCAATATTCTGATAAAAAGCCGATCAACTTTTTACATACATCATCCTATACATTATAATATGTACCTAGGGAAATTAAAAATAAACTACATTATTAGTTAAACATAATAGTATTTAAGATCAATATTCAACATTCTGATAAAACGCCGACCAACTCTCTACATACATCTTCAAAACATTCTGCCGACACGTGTTTGCAGAATCATCTTATACTTAACAAAAAATTGAAATGTCAAATACACCCCTGTCGGTGTGCAATGGTTAAATCTTTGAAATATCATCATTCTACATCTGCATTGCTAATACTGCCCTTCTCTTTGCTCGAACGAGAGACATTAGTCACGGACAATGAATAATGTAGAGAACGACTGGAACTGATCCGATACGGTAGCAAAAATATGTTTTGCAATCAATAGTGGAGCTTCAAGATTAGGTTTCGGAAACATGAATCTGAGGAGGAGTTTTTCTTAAGCCGTAGATTATGGTTATGACTGCTCATGACCGGAAGTTGAGAAGATGATAATTTATGATTTACGTGTCGTAGAGGATGTACAAATAGTGCGGATTTCTTCAAACTTTTCCGCTCATGGAATCGTTTTTACTTTTCCTGCAATACATGGTAATGTATAGGGAAAGTCGAAAATCGCAACTCGAGTTTTCAACGGAGCTACATGTTTCGAGCACCCTGGAACACGAAAAAAAGTTTTTTTGCATGACCTCTGTGTGTGTGTGTGGTCTGTGTGTATGTCTGTGTGTTTGTGCAAAAGTATGCATCCATCTAGTTGGAAAATTAATGGATAAAATTTCACAAAATTTGGTAAAATGTCACTTGTGGGTGATCCTGGTTCTGATTAGATTTTGGTACTATTCAGTCATTCACATACATCGGTGTTTTTAGCGACCGAAAATATTATCACAGAATTTCTGTCTTAACATCTTGCAAAGTATATTGCTGATGTTTCTAAACATTTCTGTGAAAACCACATATTTCTATTGTACATAATTTACTAATTATTCAGTTTTCAAAAGTCCTGGGACTTCTGGGTCACCCGGTATACACACACACACACATATATATATATATATATATATATATATATATTATTGCATACTGATACTCATCATGATCAAAGTAGGACAAAACGATTGTGACATTCTTTTATGCACACTCTTAAGAACAGATATATTTTAAGAATGCGTTTTTATCGTCACATAAAAGATCTCTATTCTCAAATAACTTATTCAAGTCGCTCCTTTAACGAGAGCGTTTAGCGTAATTCTTGGTGGACGATGATTGACCTCCACTTTTCTGGGCCCTACCCCCTTGTCTATATCCCCGAAATAGAGCTGTCGTCAACAACCCATTAGCAGGGCAAAATCGGGGCTATCGATTTCTCAGCATAGAGTTGGAAAATCCTAGCTTTTCCTGCCATCGATCGGACCACCCTTTTTCTACCTCCTAAATCTTGGCGGCACGCCAGCAAGGAGGTAGGAGGGGGGTGGTTCTCTCTCCGTACTCTTAACTTTATCTCCTTTTGCCCACACATGTCGTTCTGCGATTGCGTTTGAAGGTGAAAAGTCGATTATAGGTATCGTCTGTGGGTGTTAATGAGTTTAATTTTACGAGGGAGTTAAGACATTTCAGCGGTATTAAACATGGGGAGGAATAATTGAATATAATTGTAGTATTCTCTTTATATAAGCTAGATGGTA
>OX578152.1:38421520-38566520 GCA_951213105.1 Amaurobius ferox | reverse complement strand
TATAAACTCTGCATATACATTCTACAGATATATTGACGATGTTATTCTCATTAAAATAGCTCTCTCATCTAATGATATAGATTTTGATTTTTATCCTCCAAATTTATCCCTTTTACCAAACGAAAGCAACTTCTCGACTAGCGTTAATTTCTTAGATTTAACTCTATCTCTTGATAATGAATATTCATTTTTGTCAAACATTTATGATAAAAGAAAAAGTTTTCCTTTTAAAATTCACAAGATAATCAATTTTAACTCATGTATGAGTAAACAGGTATATAAAAATATTTTAATAAATCAATTTCATAGGATTTTTAGGTTATGTGAAAATACACAATACAGTAACCATCTTGCAGATTTATTTCGACACTGTAAGACTGAATCATATCCAGTTAATTTTGTTAAATATCACTTTAGAAATTTTGAATACTATTTATAATATATTATTTATTGTTTTAGTCTAATTTGAAATTGCTATTGTATACTTTGAACATTAAAATATTCTTTGAGATTTTATTGTCTTAGTAATAAGTTTTGGATACATATTATATAATTGTTAATTATTAATTATTACTGAGTTTATTGCGTATTTTTTTTAATTTTTTTTATTTTTTTTATTTTATTATTTTAAATTTATTTTTTATTTTATCTTTATATCTCTAAATTTTGGGTTTGAAACATATAAATTTGTATAGTCCTTTGGTTAAACATGCAGAAGTATTTCCTATAATTCACATCAGATGGCGCTCTCTTGTACTCTTTCCTAATACATTGTTTAGTGCAACGAAAATGTGTCTTGTGTAATGGTGAAGAAAGGTATGACTTTAATTCTATCCGAATCATTGTGGATTGTTGGTTAGATTGCTTATATGTTTGCTTAATGCACTTTCATTATATTCCTTCCAATTTCCTTTTGCTTATTTTTTGTTATTTTCGTTTATGTTATAGTCTGGAAATGTGTCGGATCTTTTGACGTTATTTCGGCCATGTGGCTGTATCGTTGAGCGAAACACATTTGGAACCTCTGTGGATGCAAAGATCCTTGATAAGCTGGATTCACAGAGCTTCTATCCTATTTCATATTTTCGGATTGTATCTTTTCTCTTATTTTGTCATTTTAATATTTTGAGCCTCCAGATTTTGATAATCCTTTGTTGTTTGAACTTGATTAGTATGCTTCGCTCTTGAATGTTGATAAATTCATGTGTATTATTCATATTTAAAATTAAGATCATTTTGTCTTTTATGGTAGCATTGTTTTCCTTTTGTCTGATATTTCCTATCATATCATATTTAATTAATTTTCCTCCGTATTGTTTTTGAACCAGGGTATGACACTGATCATGTTTTAAATTAGTATAACTATTTTACTTTTATTTTTAATTTTATCTTATATATATATTTATATATACATATATATATATATATATATATATATATATATACATATATATATATATATATATATATATATATATATATATATATATATATATATATATATATATATATATATATATATATATACATTCCCTCAATACACCACTGCTTATAGCATACTATACTCACTTATTCATTCGTCTTCTGTTACTAGATCGTTTTACGTAATTCGGAGTGGGCAAGAATTAACCTCTACTTTTATGGGTCTACCCCCTTGTTTACATTCACAAAGCCAGGCAGTCGTCAACAACCCATTAGCGGAACAAAATCGGGGCTATCGATTTCTTGGTGCTAAGTTGGAATTCGGGCCTTTCCCCGACATCGATCGAGCCACCGTTTTTCTACCTCCTACATCTTGGCAGCACGCCAGCAAGGAGGTAAAGGGGGGGGGGGGGATCATTTACCCTCCGTGCCCTCAATTTTATCTCCTTTTACTCACACATACCATCCTGCGATTGCTTTCGGAGAGGAAGAGTCGTTTACAAATGTCGTCTGGAGGAGGTAATGAGTTTAGGCATGGGAAGAAAGAGACTTAATGAATGACTTAATCAGCTAAAATTAAATGAACGATTGAATCAGTAAAGACGCTGAAGTGTCAGTTTCTTTAGGTTTATGGCTTGTAACCATTTGATGTTTTAAATGTCTCTTCCGACAGCGTAATATATGCGTGAAAAAGAAAAATATTTCCAAGCGCAGAGTTAAAGTCAATAAGGCTATATACAAATATGCCAGAACCAGTATTTAAGCCCATGAAAATAGGAAAACTAATGCTTTTAAAATATTATGAACTTTTTTAACATGTTTTATTACTTTCCATGCATACATAGTATAATGTATAGAGAAAGTATTGTTATGAGGTCGAAAATTCGAATTCTAGTTTTTGACGAAATAGCACATTTGAAGCAACCCTGAACTGGAATCAAACGTTCTTGAGGTGATGTGTGTGTGTGGGGGGGGGGGGGGAGTGAGGGAGAGAGAATTTTTAGATGCAATATCTCACGTATGAATTGAGCGTTTCGAACGTAATTTAGTACGATCATTACGATCTGTAATACTCGAACCCTATTGATTTTGAACGCGATCTAATGTTTGACTGCCACCCCAAATTTTATAAAAAAATTTGAAAAAGTCACAAAAATGTCAGGGCATTCAATGATGTAAAATAAATACGTAATAAATATTTGAAAACGAATAACCCAAACTTTAGAACTCTAACTTGAATCGTTCTTGAGATATTGCACGTTTTTCAAATAAATGTACCTAAAATTACATAAAAATGAAAGTAGTAGCATCGAATTAAGAGTAGTATCATCAAATATGAAACAGTTGGCTATAAATTTAGCGGCTTGGCGACTCATTTGGCGAAATATCTCCTGGTTGGCGACATTTTTAATGTGGTGCCAAATTGACAAAAATGCCCCCAAGTTAGCGAAAAACGTCGCTAAATTAATGAATTAATAATTAACGTACTTTAATATAATGGAGTATATTGCTTAGCAGATGTTTGCAATATTTCTAATTGTTAAGTTCTTTTTTTCGCGAAATATAAGTTCATTTCGTACTGCAAAACAATTTTGCATACTGTCATTCAAAAGCGCCAAATGTGAGTGTATTTTTCAACTTTTATTACTCATTATGCCGTGGATCTTGTTCATCATTATTTTGCATTGAAAGAAGTAAAGTACTTTCATCATGTAGGGAAAGTGGTGTGCTGCCCACATCAAATTTATTTGTTTAAATATAGATCTTGCCTAACGTCGAAAATAGTCGTATTGATTAAAAATTGGCTCCGTTAAGTTCTGTCTCAGTTAATACTATAAGTGGGCAAAGTTTCAACCCTCTTTGTCACCGAGGACCTTTCTGGAGAGTCTAGAAGAACTTTTAAATCCCCCTCCATTTTGTCCATCCCTGATGGAGAAATGAAAATATCCGGCTTCATTAGATTTTGTTCTGCGTTCAGAATTATAACTATCCAAAGATTCAGCCTTCAAAGTCATCTAGTGAGCTTCTGGATGCCGTAAAGCCTTTTTGATCTCCATCCGCCCATTTTGTGTACCCTCGGTGAAAGCTGAAATTCCAACTCAGGATGTAGCCTGCCCCCTGGTCGATACTGTTACGGACATAGTGCATTCACTCTTTTGAGAACCATTAAGGGAAAACACCTTTACAAGCACCCATTCCTATTACGTCAATGTAGGGTTGTCATATGTGCCTTTTCGAAGCAGGATTGCCAGATTTGACGATTTATTTCCATCGTGGCGACCTTTGGTTTTTCTTCGAATGTACTAGAACTGTCTCGAAATAAAGAATATTCTGGGAGTTACGAGCACTTTCTAAAAATTTCTATGGAGGGGTTATAGAAAAAGCCATAGCTCTGTTGGAGGGCAGTTGACTTAATACGAGTTACGTTGAATTGTGAGATACGTGAATGTCTGCAAAGTAGTATCTATTGTTTTGTGAACTTAGTGCAGTATTTAATTGCTGTTTTACTGTACCTAACAGTTAATCAGTGATCCTATGAGATAGCTATCGAGCTATTTTCTGTATATTGTTCCTGTTTACACTGTGCTAGTAAATAAACGTATTAGTTATCCAGAAATTTGGACTCATTATTGTAACCTGAGTGTACATCCACGATTCTAGAGGATACGCCGTAACATTACTATATCACTAAACAGAGATTCAGCCTTCTAGGTTGCCGGGGGTCTGAAAAGATTTTCGAAAAATTTGGTGTACCTGGATCACAAATGTGGACTGAGCGATCTTTGCGCCCATCGTCGCAGCCGGTTTACCCGGAGTGCATAGGTGAACTGAGCGACTTATGCGTCTGCATAACGAACCCACAAGTATTGTTTCCATTTTCGTTCAAAAAAAAAAATAACCCATTTGTCATTTCTGTCACAGAAGCATGATGAATATGCATTTAAATTTCCTTTATCGCGTTAAATAGCTCTAACATCCACTAGAAATCTTAAAAGACATTCCCACAAACTTATTCCAAACATAAGTTTCCAGAACCTATAAAGTTGAAAAGAAAACTTATAAATTCTGTAATAAAATATCAGTTTACAATAATTAAACTGTTTTATATATGGACTATATTATTTATTAGTTTTTCTTATAGCTATTAATCTTCAATTCAGGTTTTTGCGAAATATAAGTTAATTTGATACAAAATACTTTACAGTTGTCGTCCAGAAAATCGCCAAATTTTAATATACAATTGAGCGCCAAATCTTGTAATGATTATTTACGCGTCATGGATCTTGTAATGATTATTATGCGGGTAATGAAGTTATATCCTTATATTATGTAGGAAAAGTCATGTTCTGCTGCATAAAAAATTGTAAATTGTTAAAACTTTTACATTAGCTTATGTAGTAGAAATTTCTAGTACCGTTTGAAGACAGACATACATTCGTATCTATCGATTTGATTCGTGATCCTGGAGAACAAGTCAAAACTTTTACATAATCATTGCAACTGCCAAAACAACTTTCTCTGCTGCAATTTCTTTATCTTTCAGACTAGAATTCGAAATATATGTGAACAGTAAGAAAAACCAAATACTCCGTGTCTTGAAACCTAACAACGTTACTCTTGACGTGTAGACAATAAAATTGTTTTCTACGACGGGGATGAGACGGATTATATTGTTAAGTGAGAATTCCTACACCATCTCCTTTAACCATGACGTGTAGAGCTACCAAATGCGATATTCTCGTCAAGCAAGCATCAAAATAGACAAATCATGCCATGAGATGTTTTGACATGCAACATGATTCGTACATATTTGAATTATTCACCTCACAAGCCGCAACAGGAACACGCTGAACTTGCAACGTCATGAAATTCAAATTATCTTCGGGACGAAGCTTAAAGAAGGAACATAGTCCCAAACAAAGTAAACAGTAGTAAAGAAAACTGAACTTATTAAGATGCAACGTGTTTCATACATATAGATTTTTAATTTACAGCAGCAACTGTGAAGGTCCTAAATCACTCACCAGTCAAAAAGTTCCATAAACAGCATTGATCCGCGTGTACTACGACACTTGAGACTGACAGACGAAAAAGCATCTATTCACTCCTACAGGACATACGAATTTGCAAAATAACAGCCAATAGTTCCACGTAACACACCTCTTATGATCAGCACATTGACACACTGCAACTATCACACACGAACAAGCAAAATGGCGACCAATAGGGCCACCCAGAACACCGCTTACGATCAGCACATTGACACACTGCAACTATTACATACGAACAAGCAAAACGGTGTCCAATACTGGCACGTAACCCACCGCTTATAATCACCACGCTGACACTCTGCAACTATTACGCATGAACAAGCAAGATAGCGGCCAATAGGCCACGTAGCATGCCGTTTATGATCAGCACATTGACACACTGCAACTATTACTTACGAACAAGCAAAATAGCGTCCAATAGTGCCACGTAACACACCGCTTATGATCAGCACATTGATACACTGCAACTATCACACAGGCGCAAGCAAAATGGCGGCCCATACAGTCACGTATGCTTATAATCAGAACTCACGCCGCTTATGATCAGAATATTGACACACTGCAACTATCATAAACGAATAAGCAAAATGGCGGCCAATAGGACCACGTAACATACCGCTTATGATCAGCACATTGACACACTGCAACTATTACACACGACCAAGCAAGATACTGACCAATAGGGCTACGAAGCACACAACGTATGATAAGCATATTGATACACTGAAACTATAATACAAGAAGAGGCAAGAGAACGGTCACAATAGGTCAGTGAACACAGCTTGCAGTCAGCTTGGAATGGTGTCTCTCGGCAGACTGTCACGAGCCTTTGTAAGGTGCTTTTCAGATGGGTTTCAACCGGAATTAGTCCCCAAAATTAGCATAATTGTTCATGCAGCGACGTTCATATTTTCCATTGATTAAGTTTTACATGCTTTCAGCGATGTCTAAGTCTCACGCTAATACGAGACTGAAACAAAAGTTTTTTTCAGCTGCAAAATGATCATGCGGATTGTGACGGGGTCGCTACATTTTGACTGATTAACAGAAGGAGTGATCTATAAAAATTATCTAGTACTTTCACTATAGCTAGAATCTTGGTTTTGGTGTCGTTCGATCCATCTCAGCTTCGAGACTAAAGGGAAAATCTAAAAATGCGAATTACGGACGACGGTGCTCAAATATAATCAAAACACTCAAAAACAAGGTTTAAAATGATCAAGCACTTCCTTTCGACCCAGAATCTCAGTTCGGTCTTATTTAATCCATCTCAGCTTCCAGATCAACGGTAAAATCGAAATTTTTGAATATTTAAATTAATGATAACGACACAAAGGGATTTTATAAGAACTCTCATCACTTCATCTTTCAAAAGCAATAATTACAAAACTTGATATCCTTTCTCTGGTAATAATTAAAACTTGAATAAAAAAAAACTTTATAAATATGACGCGGTATATAAAAATATTAATAAAACTTAATTTTGCCATACAATAGGTGCAATTTCATTAAGTGAATGTATAATAGTCGGATAAGGAACTACAGGAAAGAGAGCTTTAGTTGGGCCTTACTAGTCCATATCCCTCAGCCAACTGTTAACATGCTAGCATAATTGATAAACATTGTTTCGCAATAATTAAATAATTTCGTCGCATGCAAATAATATACGAAATATTCACGAGTCATAAATAATAAAAGTACAATTTTATATCCTTCATCAATTAATCGAAAACACTCCTGGCGTGATGAAAATGCACCGCGAGCAAGTAGTTAAGTTTGACTCCTGTTAATACGAGATAAAACATCCAGTAATGATTGAACTAACGTTTTAAACAGTGTTTTTGCATGATTGGTGTATTTTTAAAAATATTAAGGGCATTTTTTTAAGCATTTTAAAGTTGAAATCATAGTTATCTAAATTAATAAAGTTCATATTACCTGATACACATTTGAACTCGAGTACGTCGTAAACTGCCATTCTGGATTATTTACGAAACTGTAGTGTCTGAGTTTCAGTGACATTTCGTGTGTTGAAGGCCCAGACCACACGACCAACCCAGGGGGTTTATGGTATCATGTTGTGTGGCCGGTACACATTTCGTGTGTGTAAAACGTTTTTCATTTGCCGACTCCTATATATGATCCTTTTTCACTCACGAAAGCACATGTGGTAAACATATTTCACGCAAAATTCGCGTTTGAAATGAAATTTTATTTACATCCAATATTGAATTTCAATTCCTTGTATTCACATTGCATAAGGGGAAAATGCAAATTACAAAGCTGTAGAGGGCTGCAAACCAGCGTTTTCGAACCCTGGCTCTTACCCTTGGGGATACGAGAAAGGTTTTTAGGGGTACATACAAAATTTTCTACAATGGCGGATGCAAACAAATTGATGGTTTATAAACCAGATTTGTTTCTTAAAATGAAACAGCAGGCAAAAATAAATTTTTATTTTATTTATGTTTAAAAAAAATAGATATTATTTTGAATGATACGAGTTTTTGTCTTTCCTTCGTTTTTCGAGAAATCCAGTTTGTGAATTTTCGAATCATCTAGAAGTGTATGTATGTATCGTAACGACAGTTTTTAAGTAGGCTTACGGCTTTACTACTAGTTTATGCATAGTTATAATTCTTGAAAAAAAGTACTCCCATATTGATCTTAGGAAACTGAGAGTTATTTTCAATATTTTCTGTGCCGTGTTCACGCGGGGGTATGGGCACGTTAAATACGTGGGTCTCTTAAGGGTGAGCGTCTGTAAATCTTCTGCCCTATCCGCGCTTTGTTAACTTTCGCGGCACACATTTTTCGCCGAAATTCTGCTCAAAAAGTTGCGAAATATTTTTTGAAAGATAAAATGCAATGCTTACATTAAATTAAAACTAAATTTAATACTCAATAAAACATAGAATATATTTTTTATTTTAATCCAAAATATTTTTGGTGCTGCCATCTGTTGTCGTAAATTAATTCCTACCGATTATTTTTATTTTTTAATGAACATTTTAAAATATCTATTCCTTTTAATACAGTATTAAATACAACAACAGATCATATATAATAATGCCACAATCAAGGAAAGGTAATATCTCATTCTATAAATTTGATAAGGGGATCTGAATGTTCTTCACTGAGGACTGAAACTTTGTCTTCAAGTTCCTTTGTCTTTAAGGTCAAGTTCAATTCCTTCCTTCCGAGAAGTTGGTGGTGGAGAAAGAAGGGTGAGGTCCCCGGGGATTTCGCCTCCCCCCCCCCCACACACACACACACTGGGTTCTGGTCTAAATTGGGTGGCACTTCTCGGCAGTCTGAAAAGGTACACTTTCGGGTAGGTCGGACGGTCTGCGTCGAAGAAGGAAAATATTTTCTGCTGCCTTTATAACAATGTGTTTTATTTTTAAACATTTGTTAGCTACTTCAGTACATAGGTCATTTCTATGAACAGGACGATTTGTGTCCTTTTGACTGGGTAACCTCTTGAAATTGGGCATACATTTACATTACTTAAAACAGAATATGATGTGGACAGCGTATTACTTTCCCTACATAATGCAATCAATGACTTTACTTCTTTAAAAGCGAGAAACTGGTGCACAAGATTCGCAAAACACAGTTTTTGGCATTTAATTAGCACCACGTAAATTAGAATTTGGTGCTTATGGCACCTTACTAGTCGAAACTAATGACATCAATCATACTCGCGTGCAAATCCTCTTCCAAAATATTGACGTTTTAATAGCAATTGCATGAAATAAATGACTATTTGTGAATTTTCGGGCATCAAAATACAAAATTATTACAAAATGTATCTTCTGTCACGAATCGAACAAACTAGAATCACGAAAGTGATGGTGCATAATATTGCATGTGAAAAGTTAGCATAATTGGGGGCACTTACTTAGTTTTCAATTATATGTAATTTTTACTTTCCTTATATACATAATGTATAAGGAAAGTATTGTGACGGGGTCGAAAATTCGAATTCGAGTTTTCGACAGGAGAGCACGCTTCAAGCATCCCAGATCACGAATCGAACATTTTTGAAGTGATGTCTGTGTGTGTGTGTGTGTGTATGTGTGTGTGTGAGAGAGAGAGTGTGTGTGTCAGTGAGTCTTTGGAGACAATATCTCATGAACGAATGGTGCGATTCGAATAAAATTTGGTACAAAAATCCCAATCCGTGAATACTGGAAGCCTATTGTTTTAAAACACAGTCGAATATTCAGAAACCCCTAAATTTTCGAGAGAAATTTTGAAAAAATCATCAAAAAATCAAAACCTTTAATAAAGTTACATGAATAGACATTTCTTATGTAATTTTTTATTAGGAAACGATTGACATAAACTTTAGAAGGCTATCATGAACCGGGCTCGAGATATTGGACATTTTTCATATAAATTTATCACAAAATCCCATAAATGAAAAAAAATATTAACTGTTAAGAAACATGTTCACTTTTCATATGTAATATCATGCGATAAATTTGGTGACATCATTCTCGTGGATCTAACTCGTTCCATTCACGAGAAAAGATACTTTGAGTAATACTTTTGTAATTGAACGCCAACAGTCATTTATCTGCTGTAAGAATAACTTATTTCTCCATCCATAACGCTTGGCGAGGTTTTGACGACAAATTTAGCAGAATGTTGCCAACTTGGCAACATTTTTAAATGTTGCCGAATTAACGAAAATCTCTCCAAATGGATAAAAATAACGCTAAATCAATTAAAATGACGACTAATTGAAGAAAATTCAATATCGTGGAAAGAATATAAGTATCTACTATAAGAATAACATTTTTTTAACTGTAAAAGTAGTAAATTCATTGCATTACGTAAGGGAAGTCATGTGTTGCCCACATCAGATTCTTTGATAAATGTATCTGTAAAACTTACAATGTCTCGAGAACTGTTTATATGAAAATACTAATGTTTGTATCATTCATTTTCTAATGATGATAATATTTTTTTGCCATAAAGTGATCTTTCTTTTCTTTTGAGATATACCATATATATAGAACAAGTATTGGAATGGAATAAGAACTGGAATTCGAACTATTAATGAATTTATACGTTTAAGGTACCCAATCAACAAGTTAAAAAAATATATATAGAGAGAGAAAGGTTTGTTCTAGAGTAATGGAGTTAGTCTTATTCAATTTGTGATTAAACAGTGCTATATGTTTAAAATGGGATTTAACTGATACATTTACGCATATTTTGTCCTTTATCTCAAATTCTGTTAAATTTTACAATACATTTAGAACAATATGGTTAGTTATATTTTTTCAGTAGAACCAAAATCTAGTAACGAATAGCTAACTATCGAATTTCATGAAATTTCTTTGGTTAGATTTTGAGCTTAAGTATATACATAAATTGCATAGACAAAAAACATGATGTGGGCAACACATGACTTTCCTTATATAATGCAATGAATTCACTACTTTTACTGTTTAAAAAAATGTTATTCTTATAGTAGATACTTATATTCTTTCAAAGATATTGAAATTTCTTGAATTAGTCGTCATTTTCTTTGATTTGGCGTCATTTTTATCCATTTAGCGAGATTCTCCTTAATTTGGCAACAGTTAAAAATATCGCCAAGTTGGCGACATTCCGATAAATTCGTAGCCAAAATCTCGCCAAGCGTTATGGACGAAGAAATAAGTTGTTCTTACAACAGAAAAATGACTATTGGCGTTCAAATACAAAAGTATTACTCAAAGTATCTTTTTTCGTGAATGGAACGAGTTAGATCCACGAGAATGATGTCACCCACTTTATCGTATGACATTACATATAAAAAGTGAACATGTTTCTTAACAGTTAATATTTTTTTTAATTTATGGGACTTTTTGATAAATTTATTTAAAAAATGTGCAATATCTCAAGAACGGTTCATGCTAGCGTTCTAAAATTTATATTAATAATTTTCTAAGGAAAAATTACATAAGAAATGTCTATTTGCGTAACCTTATTAAAGGTTTTAATTTTTTGATGGTTTTTTTCAAAATTTCACTCGAAAATTTAGGAAGGTTCTGAACATTCGATTGTGTTTTAAAACAATAGGCTTCCAGTATTCATGGATTGTGATTTTTGTACTAAATTTCATTCGAATCGCTCCATTTGTTAGTGAGGTATCGTCTCCACAGACTCACTGATACTCACACACACACGCACACAGATATCACCTTAAAAATGTGCGATTCGTGATCAGGGATGCTTGAAACGTGCTCTCCCGTCGAAAACTCGAATTCGAATTTTCGGCCCCGGCACAATACTTTCCTTATACATTATGTATATAAGGAAAGTAACAAACAGGTAAACATACACAGCTATCACTCATAAAACACCTTGTTCATACTCTAGACCGAAAAGTTTAAATGCATCAAAAGCTCCAATTCCAATGTTCGACACAAATTCCAATACTTTCGCTATACATTAACATATACGTATTGCAAAGAGAGCAAAATGAAACAGTCTTTAATAGACTGTTCTCGAACAAAAGCAGAAAATAAATAAAAATAACGTTCTCTTTTTTTATCTACTGCGGCTTTTACAAAGATTTTTTGAGGTAACTTTTATGAAAGTTGCTTTTATTTAGAGATTCACCTGGAGAAAAAGATAAAGAGTTTATCTCAAACTCGGTAGAAGCGTATGTGTTCCCATAAAAATATCCCCGATATCTTTTTGTTGCTTGAAAGTCATCATTCACCGTCGGAGCTTGTTTCATGCAAGATAAAAACAGCTTTCTTTTACAAAAGAAAGAAAAAATACCTGCATGCCGACTTATTCAGTATTTAATAATTATTACTATTTCCTAAAACCAAAGTAAACATTTGAAAAAATGGCGAGAATTATGTATAGTGTACTATCAGTTACAAAAAACAAAACTCACATCGATTTATAATTTTCTGATCCTCTCCGTTCAACTTGCATTCTTTTTGGGTCAAGGTACGAATCAACTGATATGGCTTCAATTTTCAACTGATGTGGCTTTAATTTTCAATTGATATGACTTTAATTTTCGACTGATATGGCTTTCGTTATCAACTGATATGGCTTTCGTTATCAACTGATATGGATTTCATTTTCAACTGATATGACTTTAATTTAAACTTCAATTTTGTAAAAAGACCCTCCCTTTCTTCGTTCTATTCCTTTGGGGCTCTCATGTGTCATTTTAAACTATGCACCTACTTATTCTTGTTCGGATTTGTCTTATCGGTGTATTCCTGTTGTGTCTTGGTGCACACCAATCTCTTGTGTTGTTTCTCGGTTTGAATTGGCTGGACTGGTCTTCATGACATTTTCTGATTAACTCTCTTTTAATCCAGGTCTTAGGTATATTAACCTCTTTGTATCTCCCTTTGCACCCAAACTGCTGAGAGTGGTAGAGTACATATCTTCTGGACTAAATACCAAGACACCCACAACTGCAATTTTCCTGGATATACAAAAAGCCTTTGATAAAGTGTGGTACTATGGTTTAGCATACAAATTGATCACCCCAAAAGTCCCTGACGCACTAGTCAAACTTTTAATTTCATACTTAAATAACAGACGCTTTCAAGTCAGAGTTTTAAAGATAGCTTATCTACACCCAAGCTCATAAAAAGTAGTGTGCCGCAAGTATCCATCCTGGGCCCGACACTTTTTAACATATACCTGAATGACATCCCCAGGACTCCAAACACTGAGTTGGCACTCTATGCAGACGACAGTGCGAGACTTGCAAAACACACTTATCTCACAGTAATGCATAGACAGCTACAACAACACTTAGACATACTCCAAACAAGACTGGAAAAATGGCGAATAAAATTGAACCCCAATAAATGTCATTGGATTTACTTCTATAGGAAGCATAAACCCCCGCCGGCTCTGTATATAAACAACCAAGCACTACGCGCGGAAAAATTAACTAATTACCTGGGTGTAACGATAGACTCCCACCTAACTTGGAAATTGCACGTAACAAACATAATCAAAAAAGCGTATAATGCCACAGGAGCTTTATACCCATTGATAGGAAACGGAAATCTTAATTATCAAAACAAACTTCTAATATACAAAACGGTCATCCGCCCGGGAATGCTGTATGCAGCACCCGTATGGGGATATGCCTGTAAAACTACCATAGACTTCTTAGAAACAAGACAAAATAAAATCCTAAGGTGTATCAGGAAATCCCCTAGATATTTAAGGAATTAAAGTGATTAGAAGTGACTAAGTGATTAGACTTTAAGTGATTAGAAAAGACTTTAAAATAAAAACCGTGAGAGCCCAAATTAAAAAGTTAGCGCTAAAATTCTGCGACAACCTGCCTTCAGTTCCAAATGAACTTCTATTCAGTCTACCTGACTATGATCATCGCAAGGCCAAATCTCGTAAGAGACCCCGTGCGGTACTTAACCTTGAATAACCGGATTTAGGTAAACCCCTTGACTAGCAACTGAAATTAATTAAATATCGCGATCAATATTTTTCAAATTTAAAAAATATTCTTAATTCTTAAACTGCCAAATTGCTAGGTAACCCTTAGATCTGCATCAAACCCCAAACTGACTAATTCCAAATGTGCAATAAACTGCCACACTAGGAGCCAAGTCAAAAATTAAATAGTAAATAAAAAAAAATCGAACCTCCATATCATGGGTCAATGAAATAATGTCACAGCATGAAGATACGAACCATATATTGAGATTGGAGATTAAAGGCGCTCCGCGCCTGGTGCTCTGTCCTGTACGAAACTTCTTCGTCGTCCTTTGCACCCATTCCCCTTCTGGGCTTCGGGTTTGTTGGTTCTCTTGTCCATCGTATCATCGTATCCTCGAAACCATCGTATCCTCGAAACCATCGTATCCTCGAAGCAGCTGTATGTTGCATTATCATTTTATTTGGGTTTATATAACGTTGTTCAAGTTTTCCTTAACTGAAGTGTAATAATATGAACTATAGGAATTCCCTCTCAGTAGTTTGAAGGTTTAAGATTAGTCTAATTCGTTCAAAGGTCCGGGTTCACGCTCCAGTTGAGAATGTGAGTTCTTTATAATAGCGTCGGAACACCTTAAGCCTGCAAGTGTGATGTAGTGATTATGGACGTTTGAAAAGGGCCCAGTTTCGAATTTTCAGTGACCCCTATGAATTATGGAGCGAGTTTCAAAATCGTGAGTATATCGACCACACGGGATGCTAACCTGTATGGGAATATTAGAAATGGTGGTGGTCATTTAAATCGTCAGTCTCACGGTGTTTTGACATCTAGGGAAGGTGAGTATAGGGTTCATTTCCACGATAAAACTGGAAATTTTATCACAAGAGCTCAATGATCAGAGAGTCACCTGGCTAGTTCGAAGTTGGTTCGAACCAGTGAACTTTTGATATAACTTTCCAATGAGAAGTCAAATTTCTCAAACTCTTTTTTTGTAACAAAAAAAAACTACCAGCTTATCACGCCCAAAGGCAGAGTAAGGCATGAAAAAGAATCAGAAGTTTAAACAGACACACTTTATTAACTCAATTTATCACAGCAGGTTTTAGGACTCACTCAATTATAAAGCTTACAATTAGATTAAACACATATTCATAGAGCATTTAAAATTGTACAACAGATCATAAATCTGGCTGGTAGTCGGAGTATCAGACAATGATACATCAGACTATAGTAATAAAAGTCTTACAGTTATTGCCAAGTGGCAGGCAAGGATAGCTGATCAACCCGCTACACATTGGCAAGTCCGGGAGTCCTATGGGAAAGTTCGATAGGTATCACTCCGCCAGCAAGTACATCCATTCTACGAATCGACAACTCCCGGTTCGATACATGTGTCAAACCGTGAAAGTTGTTACATTGAAAGTTTTTTTTTCTTTAGATAATGGTGATCACAGCGCATCCACGTGACCACCATTATCTAAAGACAAATTTCAGCGTATTGACACTATTCATTTCGAACCGCTAAACAGCAGATGCCGGAATTCAATTCCAACAGATCATGTAATTTTACCACAGCGCTTTTCTAAGGGAGACCAAACTCGGGGTGCAATTTGACATTAATTTACTAGTGAAGCTTCACCAAAACTAACTTTAATCCATACCAGTGCTACAACTTAAGCTATCAAAGCCATTTCCACTAGCTCTCATATAAGCTCAAACAGAGCTATAACCAAACTAACTTCCGAAGCCATCATCAAAGCTCATCAACTCACTGTAACTGTGGCCGAAGCTATCCTAACGAAGCTCTTATCGAAACTCTTTCGCAGCTAACGAAGTCGCCGATTCCGCTCCTTACTAACTGCTACAATGGCGATGCCGCATACCGACACGCAATTACAACCGCCGTGGTCGTTCAAAATTACTCCAGTACGGCACGTGAACCTACTTCACTGCAGCACGCTGAACTTACTCCAATTAAGAAATCTCTTTCGGGTAGGTTGGACGGTCTATGTCGAACAAACTATTAAAAGATCCGCTAAGTACTCCGCCAATACCAGAAACGTTAAGCAACCGGTGCGAAACTGGTGACGAGGAATGTTACAAGCTCCCTAGTAGACAGGTGAATTTCTGATTCCAACAAGACATCAGGGTGCATATCATTTACAATGTACAATTACCCCTCACCGTGAATCCGTAAGCTCAAAACGGTTCAGACTATATGTATTATTTACACCGTATGTATGATTTCTGAAGAGCAGATATATAACTTTTAGGGAATGTAGCCACACGTTATCTACAGGAATGTTTCATTTCTGTTAAATATGCCAGATCCTTTCTTTCACATAATATATATATATATATATATATATATATATATATATATATATATATATATATATATATATATATATATATATATATATATATATATATATATATATATATATGTATATATATATATATATATATATATATATATATATATATATATATATATATGTATATATATATATATGTATATATATATATATATATATATATATATACATATATATATGTATATATATATATATATATATATATATATATATACATATATATATGTATATATATATATATATATATATATATATATATATATATATATATATATGTATATATATATATATATATATATATATACATATATATATGTATATATATATATATATATATATACATATATATATGTATATATATATATATATATATATACATATATATATGTATATATATATATATATATATATATGTATATATATATATATATATATATATATATATATATATATATATATATATATATATATATATATATATATATATATATATGGAGGGGGAAAGTTTTAGAGGAGACTTATTCTAGAAAAGTCTTAGACCAGACCAATAATAGGATTTCAATAAGTAAAATTCACTTTGTGCGAAAGATAAGGAAAACTTGAGCAAAGTATATAAGCACAAATAAAATGATAATGCAGCATACAACTGTTTCGAGGATTCGTTGAATCCCCTTCGTCACTGCAAGAAAACCAATAAAACCGAATCCAAAAGAGGGTGTGCAAAGGAAGACACAAAGGAGTTTATATGTATCCGAGACCTGGATTAAGAGCAATCAGGAAACAGCATGAAGAACAATACAGCCAATTCGAAACGGAAACAACAGAGATTTGCGTAAGCCAAAACACAACAGGAATATAACGACGAGACAAGTCAAGTCCGAGAAAAAATAAATGAGGCCTAATATGACGCAAAATAGGTTAAAACGACACATAGGTGCCTTAAAAGGACTCAAGGACGGGGTTAGTGGAGTGCCCAGGAGAGGAAGGTTTCCTCCCTTTAA
Source organism: Amaurobius ferox (assembly GCA_951213105.1). Taxonomy (NCBI): domain Eukaryota; kingdom Metazoa; phylum Arthropoda; class Arachnida; order Araneae; family Amaurobiidae; genus Amaurobius; species Amaurobius ferox. The sequence continues at coordinate 38,549,218 of OX578152.1, read as the reverse complement.
ACTCCAGACGACAAGGAAAAGAAACAGAAAATAGAAAGTAGTAAAAGGTAATTAAGCAACTAAGAGGTAGTTAAGCAACTAGGAGATGCTTGGGGGGGGGGGGACAGGACCGAGGTCATGCCCTTCCCCAAGTCTTCAGAAAGCGGAGGTGTTGGGGCCCAAGCGGGTTCCCAACAGATGCCTTAAAGGAATAGAACGAAGAAAGGGGGATTTTACATTGCATTCCGCCAGACGGCGGACAAAAGCGAAGCACTGGACAAAGCATTTATCAAGTTACTAGAACTTTTCTGGATATAGAAAGATTCAAAGAAGTCAAGATCATAGATCGACGTGCATTTTTGTATGATACTTGCTGAATAAAACTCAAAACGGTGATCAAATTGGTAGCAATGTTGAGCAATTGCATATTTATTATATTCCCTTTCTCTTGCACTGAAGAAGGGGATCCAACCCATCCTCGAAACAGCTGTAAGCTGTATTGTCATTTTATTTGTGCTTATGTAGTTGTTCAATTTTCCTTATTAATAATAAGGTTATCGTATATTTTTTATGCAAGGGTATATGAATCCCCTTTGGCAATACACGACAAAACAGCTTTAGAGGCCTACATCCAATTTTGGGGCAATACGGGGGACACTTGGCCTATCGCAGGAGTTAGAGCAGGCAATCTCTAACTGTTCGTGTTAGAGCTAAGTGAAAAAGTCTATAAAGTTGTAGAGCATTGCCTAATGAGTACTAAGCATTTTTGACTCACAACAAAATCTGCAGAATAATCCTCTAAATAATGATTTTTAAAGAGACAATTTTATTAATCTGCATACAATAATGTAAAAGTAGAAAGTGAAAAAATGCACGCCAGGACATCTTATTACACGTGTGCAAATATGCATCGTTGTTGAAGGGGAAACATTCAGTATTTTGTGCATAACAAAGTCAATTTTATTCTGCCTCATTGTCTAAATGTTCGATATTTTGGAGGGGAGGGAGGCTGTATTGTATACACTGATTTTGGGGATCCATTTCTATCTTTTACGAAGGTACAAAGATGCTTAGTATTACTTTCGCAATTCCTTACGGCGCTCTAATCGACTTTTCTCTGAACTCTAACAGGAAGATAAATAGCCCCCGTACCCCATAAAAAGAGGGGCCAGTCGTCACCCCCGGTAGAAAAGGCCGAACTACTTCCCCCCCCTGTACCTCGTGACGTATGACCTGTAGGCCCAATTCTGGCCTTCGAATTCGAATTCCTCCGTCTCAACTTTTCTGGAAAGTTCTCCCCTAGTAGAGTAGCCCACACAGAGAAGTATCGTATGTGCAGTGCAGTACGTGGGCTCGCGCGTGTGGATGCATAACGGTCTTTTTATCGTATTTTTGAATGTCTTATATGTTAGTTCATCATTTAATAAACATTTTGACCAGCATACCTTCGACTACATACCTTATAACATTGGATTACTAATTACCTTATTACCGTAATGTGAAAAACGAAAAATGCTATTTAGAAGTAAGTGCTTACCATTTTTTGCTTATTATCATGTCATTTAAAATTATATAGAATTTTAAATATATGGCAATCAAATTATTGCTATTCAATTAACGCTAACTGGATTCTAAATTGTTTTGTTGCTAATTATAACGTCAACAAACCTTTTAGAGTTTTCTTAGTTTGTTTTAAAATTTTATTGTTGTCATATTAATTAAGAACTGCCCAGGTACTTGTAAAATTAAGCTTTGCTAAGTAATTGTAAAGTATTTAAAATCATTCAATGTTTAAAATGTATATTTTATCAAGTTAGCTTGTGTCATTATACAGCTATTATACATGTGTCATTATACATAAATTATACAGTCTCCTGCAAATATTTTAAAATTACTTTAATAATGTTGTTAGTTGTGTAATATTTTATAATAGACTAGCAGCATGTCCGTTCTTCATACTGACCATATAATACAAGAAACCTAAAATTCAGAATTTGATGTGAAGTTTTAATATTTAGAGTCTCAATTTTTGAAATTTTATAATAATTCTAATGAAATGAAAATAGGTGATCTCTACCGTGCTGAGATAATAAACAGACAGATAGATGTACAACATACAATTTTATGTATACTGTTAATAGCAGATATACCCGACATTGCCCATGATTTAATATATGTGCAAATTCCTGCAGTATTCTAAATGACATTCTTACTCAAAACATTCTATTAAAATATTTCATTTAATTCTCCTTTCTGTGTTTTCTATACAAAATTATCTTCAAGCAGATCTGAATAAAACATTCTCGTTTGAAAACAAATTATAAAATATATATGAAATTGGATCAATATAAACTAAAATAAAAGCGCTAAAATTGTATAAAAATGGTTATAAAATTTTGTTTTATATTGATTTCTTTATTATTTAAATCTTAAAAAATTTAATAATCGTCTGCCTAATAAACACATTTGATTTAATTGCGTTGCTAAGCATCATGATATAATTTTCTTAATAAATTTGTGGAAAATATATCATCTGCATAATTCTATTTTTATGGAAGGTTTAATTGTGGGATTTTTATTCATATCTCGACAATCCCTGGTCCTAGAAACTCGAAACATGGACTAAATTTTAAGTAGGGCTATTTCAAAGCTACCCACAGAATGTTCATGAAATTCGATGCAGCAGTTCTACCGTGATGATGAGATAGATAAACACACAGACAGATACATGTATTTTCAATTTTATTTATATAGATAAAAAAATGTCATTCTCTTTTTAAGATATTGTCAATAGTAAGAAATCGTAGCAATAAAAATGCTACACTAAAGTTATGAAAGTAAAATAATGTAAAATGGAATATTTCACACATCAAATAACATATTTTAACTGTTTGATAAGTAAGTAATTGCATATAAAAGATATAGTATCTTAATATATTGCACGTATATTTTTTATTATTTGTTATGGCATGCTGAAATTTTAGAAGAATAGGTTAGGAAGTCATTTGTGTTTAGGTTGGGCACATTTTATTTTTTATGTAGCGAGTTATTATGTTATTGAAAATTGTTAAAATAACTTGGAAAAAAGCAAAGTAACTAACTTACAATTTCAAGTTACCATTGTATATTTCATTATATTATAGTTAATGTTATTTTAATAATACAAAGCTAATTTAATCTTTCTTACATTTTCACTTCAATGGAATTGTAAATGAAATATTAATACCAAAAAGTTTTATTATACAGCTTTATTAAATTTTCAAAGCCCCTGAGGTATTTCAAACTCTATAATTAAGCAAAATTGTTTACAATTTGTTAATGTCTGGTAGTAAAAAAGGGAATATAAGATGTGCTATATTAGAAAACCTGAACTTCTACAATTTATAGTGCATAGGTTAATGAATGACATTCAACTAGTATTTTATCTTAATTCTAAATCATTTTACAATTTATAACAACAAAAAATGAATAAAATAAAATGAAATAAAAATAAATAAACACGTAAGCATATTAAAAGTTAAATTCTGAGTTTCTTTTTAACGATTATCTTATGATATTTAAAGATATAGTATTCAGTAATCATTTTAGTTTCTGCATACTTTATCTGCAAGCACGCATACTTTAGCTGAATGTACTGAAGAATTATTCAAATAAAATGCCTGATTAAGCAATAAATATACAGGGTTCTTTTTCAAACTTTTATTAAAACACTAACTGAATGGAATCCTTTCATCTTTGCTCCTACAGTGAATGAGTCATTATAAATATTTTATTTTAAGGAAATGTACAGCAATATTAATATTTTAAATCACCCATTTTAATGAACATTATCGAAAATACTTCCAAATTTCATGAATATTATTTGATTTACTGATAAATTATGATTCCTTTACATCGAACAGAGAATTAAAAGGGAAACAAATAGCAAAAGCTTCGATCGCGATCTGGAAGACCTACTCGCAGTGGGCCTACAAGCCAAGACGTCAAAAATTAGTGCTCCGGCCTCTGCTTTCGGAGGTGACGGGCCAGTCCCCTCAATGGTTGGCTCATCGTGTAGCGCCATTGGCGTTTTCTTTACACTTGTATAAAAAACAAACATACGATAACCTTAATACTTCGTGAGTTATTGGCCTGGTCAATGACTTCCTTTGACACCATATATGCTGAAGACCCAGACTCACCCTAGGGCATGAACAGTTAGCTGAGCGGCCAGAGATACCATGTATGCGTAGAAAGCCCTTAGAAAGTATTTCCTCTTTAAAAAGGAAAGTCCTTAGAAAGTATTTCCTTCTTTAAAAAGGAAAGTGCTTAGAAAGTCTTTCCTTTTTAAAAAGGAAAGTCCTTGGAAAGTCTTTCCTCTTTAAAAAGAAAAGTCCTTAGAAAGTGTTTCCCCTTTAAAAAGAAAAGTCTTTAGAAAGTCTTTCCTCTTTAAAAAGGAACGTTCTTAGAATGTATTTCTTCTTTAAAAAGGAAAGTCCTTAGAAAGTCTTTCCTTTTTAAAAAGGAAAGTCCTTAGAAAGTCTTTCCTCTTTAAAAAGAAAAGTCCTTAGAAAGTCTTTCCCCTTTAAAAAGAAAAGTCCTTAGAAAGTCTTTCCTCTTTAAAAAGGAAAGTTCTTAGAATGTATTTCTTCTTTAAAAAGGAAAGTTCTTAAAAAGTCTTCCTTCTTTGAAAAGGAAAGTTCTTAGAAAGTATTTCTTCTTTAAAAAGGAAAGTCCTTAGAAAGTATTTCCTCTTTAAAAAGGAAGGCCTTAGAAAGTATTGCCTCTTTAAAGAGGAAAGTCGCCTCTTTAAAGAGGAAAGTCCTTAGAAAGTCCTCTTAGAATGTCCTCCATGAAAGGCATGACTCCTTTCACTGCACGTCTGCATTTTTTTCTCTGTCTGATAACTTTCCCTGAGTTCCCGAAAGGCTACAATTTTGACAATTATGAATTTCCATATAACAGACTTGGATTTTGTTGTAAGCATTTACATTTAAAAAATGCTCCGCTTTATATGCATTCGTGTATATATATCTGTGCGTGCAAGGGATTATTTTGAAGGAAATAAGAAATTCTAATACTGTTTTGAACAAAAGAGTTCGTAATAATAGAAAGAAATAAAACTCACACACGCAAATTCTATTTTATCTGGCTGTTTCTTTTATGAAAAAATTTGAAGACAACCTTTATGAAAATTGTTTTTATTTAGAGGACCATCTGCACAAAAAAAAAAAAAAAAAAGATAAAATGTTTATCATGAACTTTATGAAAAGTTTTGTCTATTTTCAGAAAAAATATTCGCGATTTGTTTTTTCCATTTTGTTATTTGCAAGTCACTTTGGAAGCTTGTTTTTAAAAGAGATAAGAATTTCCTTCAATTGAAAATACGCTCATGATAATCTAGTCGGTATTTAAAAACGTTTGTCATTAACTTTGTTATAACTTTTATTTTAAGTAATTGTATGTTATTAAAATGTAATTAGCAATTTAATTTTTAATCTCTAAATGATTTCATTTTTGAAACCTTGCATTTTAACTTGATTTTGTGCTTATTTATATGTGTGATTAAAATCCTTAAGGCCCTTTCAGTTCCATTTATCGCAGTAACATAAAATTTGGTATGTTGTTGACTTTTGTGATACATTTCAAATCTTTTGATTTTGAACCTTATCTGGCTAACCCGCGCTGGGTCGCCATAGGAATGCACTCCGATTATCTTTTTTATTCTTTGGGGAGCGAGGGGGGGGGGGGTATAATTCAGCCAAAAAGCTAAAAAGTCCAAATTTGGTGTGTCGTTGTCTTTCGTAAAATATTTCAATTTAGTTTACTTAAAACCTTACAGGCCCAATTTGTCCCGGGCCAGTTATAAGAATGCACTCCCTTAGTAGCATTTAATATTGGACCAGAATTGTATATCTTAGTATTGCACTGGAAATATTTCCAATTAGGGTTACATTGGCCTCCAATATTGGCTAATATTTTCAATACAATATTAAGCCAATATTGGTGTTACTTTGGAAATATTGGCGTAATATTGTCCCAATATTTTAAGCCAATATTGTGCCAATTCCATCAAAATTTGCACTTTTTCATATTGTTCCAAAATTGAAGCCAATAAAAAATAACATTGGATTGTTACTAGGGATATTGTTTGGGAATAATAACTCGAGTTCCAGACCAGCTGGAAAATCCATATTTATACCGTTGTCTTGAATGCACTGTAAGAAATCTCATGTGGGCAACACATGACTTTCCTTATATAATGCAGCAATGAATTTACTACTTTTACAGTAAAAAAAATAGATTATTTTTAAAGTAGATATTTATATTATTTTCAAGATATTAAATTTTCGTCAATGAGTCGGCATTTTCATTGATTTAGCGTTATTTTTATTCATTTGGCGAGTTTTTCGTTAATTTAGCAACAATTAAAAAAAGTCGCCAAGTTGGCGACATTCCGCCAAATTCGTCGCCAAAACCTCGCCAAGCGTTATGGACGGAGAAATAAATTATTCTTACAGCAGATAAAATGACTATTGGCGTTCAAATACAAAAGTATTACTCAAAGTATATTTTTTCATGAATGGAACGAGCTACATCCACGAGACTGATGTCATCAAATTTATCACATGGTACTACATATGACACGTGTACATGTTTCTCAATAGGAAATATTTCTTTTAATTTTATATGACTTTTTGATAATTTTTTTGAAAAATGTGCAATATCTCGAGAACGGTTCATGTTAGCGTTCTAAAATTTGTGTCAATCGTTTTCTAATGAAAAATTACATAAAAAATGTCTATTTGCGTAACTTGGTTTAATGTTTCGAATTTTTAACGATTTTTTCAAAATATCACTCGAAAATTTAGGGGGGTTCTGAACATTCGATTGCGTATAAAAACAATAGGCTTCCAGTGCTTATGGAATGTAATTTTTGTACCAAATTTCGTTCGAATCGGTCCATTCGTTCGTCAGTTATCGTCTCCGCAGACTCACTGACACACACACCCACACAGACATCACTTCAAAAATGTTAGATTCGTGATCAGGGTTGCTTGAAACGTGCTCTCCCGTCGAAAACTCGAATTCGAATTTTCGACCCCGTCACAATACTTTCCTTATACATTACTGTATATAAGGAAAATAAAACTGTGTTTTTTGCATTTACTTGTTTATTTTGGAAATATGTAGCTTTTAAATTACATTTTATTTAAAACAAATAGTTTGAAGGACAGTATACATATTTAACATGCAGTAAACATTCCAAATGTGACCTACATCTGGAATTCTTTTATAAATCAGCAACATGAAAAAAATGCATAAAATTTGCAGAGCTACTGAAACATATATTGGATCGCAGAAAACATTTTATAAATTTAAAATATTAATATGCTTAATTTACTAATCATATACTTAATTTATTAAAGTCATGTTTCAATTTTCTGAAATTTCTTTGTTTTATTGAGCCGAAGATAATCTATTTTGAGATGAATGGATTTAAATAATTACGCAACTCATTAATTCTTAAACCATGTAATTTTTACTATTTTTATTTTTAGTGTCTTAATTAAGTAATTGAGTAAAAATACCTGGTTCTGACTTTAATATTTTATCATTACAAGCAACATTTTTTTCACAAACTACGTAAAAGATAATAATACAATTGAAACATCCTTTTACCACTCTAATATTTATAAAATTTTATAAAATTTTCCCGAGATATTATGCAGTAAAAATAAAAAAACCGTAAGTCGAAGTCAAAAACAGTCAGGTCAATCTTCACTCCTGAGAGCTAGATCGGCGACAGATGAACATCAAATGTGACTGAAGCAGATAAAACGGGTTGCCAGCGACGACAGAAAAGAAAAAAGATAAAAAAACCTAGGAGGAAAGAACAAGAGGTAGTACACGGTGAATGATAGGTAAAATATTTTTAACGTTCATTAACTGTTTTACCGTTCATTCATTGTGTCCCACCTTCCTCCTTGTTGTTTCCCTCTTTTACTTCCCTCGCCGTTGGTAACCCCCTTTCTCCGCATGATACCCCCTTTCTCCGCATGATGATCTTGTACCCCTTTCTCCGCATGATGATCTTGTACCTCCTTTCTCCGCTTCAGTCACGTTTGATGTTCTCAGTCAACGATCTTTCTGTGGCGAGTGAAGGTTGCGCTTCTTATGTGTCATGACGAAGAAGACTGTTTCTTGCTTTCGAAACCGTTTGGAACGTTTATTTTGTTTTGTATGCTGCTTTTAACGAAATTATATTAATTTTATAGGTATAGTATTCTGTTTCACAATGAATCTTGCTTAGCATCGAAAATAGTCGTCTTATTCAAAAATTACCCCATCAGTTCTATCTCATAGTCAATACTATAAGTGAGAAAAGGTATTTTAATTTTAAAATGGACTTAGTATTTGCGGGGGGGGGGGGGGACAACAATCCATAAGATACAAAACAATTATTTAAGAAAATAATAAAACGAAATATATATAAGAGAAATTCCAATGATGATTTAAACAAGTATTTGATGAGCAGAATGAAAAAAAATTAATCTAACTCATTTTATGAATTTATAACATATATTACACAATGGAAACAAATTTGCGCCTGAAATTAAGTCCTATGCTGGCCACAACAGATTTTATTCTTCCAATAACTAAGTTCTTATTCTAGTTTTTCATGCATTAATTTGCATTATTTTACGCTTTTTCAAATTTGACGTTTCAGTAGTTAATCGGTTGCTGATTCAGCGATTCAAAACTTCGTATGTCAATAAGAGAATCTTGAATTGTAAGAAAACTGATGACGATGCCTTTATTTTTTTTTCTGCATAAAAATTACACATTATTTTGAAAAATTCTGTTTTTGTGTATCGACTTATTATAGGTTAGACAGTAATCTTGGCAATTAGTAAATATAAAAGCTGTGTAAGAAAATAAACCAACTTAAGTATATATATTTTATTTTCTAATACTAACTATGTGTTTCAAAAAGGTTGTAAAGCTTTATTTTCTAAAATATTTTTCTAGTCATATGCAAAGTTTCGTAAAACAAAGTACAGAATTTTATAAAACAATATCCACTCTGTGAATGGTATTTATTTTAAATCTAATTTCTAATCAGCAACGATAATCAATTTAATTAATAATGAATTCATAATCATTTAAAAAAAATCTTCCATTTAAATATTAAATATAATTCCCGCTACTAAAGATAAAATGTATAAAAATATCTGTTATCGCTATGTAAAATTAAATGCGTAGGTAAATCTGAAGGATAAAACATCCTCGTTCCTTTTGTAAACCAATATACAAAAATATAACCTTTGACAAACACACGCCAAAATGAGAACTTTGATATGGTAGCAAAAATTATTCCCCTAGCATTTTTTACCCCGTTGCAACAATCATTCAAACATATTCAGAAAATATATGAATTTAAAAACTGTTCCCAAATATTACCGTAATCTTATTTCCATGACTACAATTGATAACAACATCAGAAATATAATACGGTTTATTTTTGGAATGTTTATATAAAATTCTTTATAATTGAAATAAGAAAAATTAAGTAAAAAAAATATTCTTCATAAACACGTTTAATTTAATTCTTCTAGTAAGTAATACATATATCATTTTCTTTAAAAATATTTCGGGGAAAATTCATCTGCTTGATGATATTTCCATGGAAGCAGTTTTTATTAATGCAGTCAACTCTCCTATAACGCTGTTCTCAAAATACGGTTTCCATATAACGCGTAGCAAAAATTACGACAGCCTTCCCATAACGATGTACTTAAAAAAACGCGATTTTCATATAATGCGGTAGTCTTATAACACGGTTTCTCTATAATACAACTCAATTGACTTAAGCAGTCTCCCTATAGCGTGGATTTTTCTATTACACTTTTACGCTTTAAATTAATGGGGAATTCCCCTGTTTTTTCATTCACATACATCACCATTTTTCAATTTCAGTTATCAGGGAAATCTCCTGTAAAAAAAATAATATATTCATCTCAGATACATTGGTAGACGAAAATATGGATAATGAATGGGTTGCAAATTTCAATTTAAATGATGTGAAAATGGGACTGGATTTTGGTAAACAATTAGAAAATTACTTTATTGAAAATGATCCTTCAACAGTGCGAAGTGCAAAATTTAAAAGAGAATTACAAAATTGATTAGCTCCTTATAGAGATAATTTGGTAGAATTACAAAATAAGACTGCATTTGAAAACGAAAATAAAGATATGCAAAGTAAAGAGGGCATTAAACGAAAAGAATAAGGCCACTAATATTTGACAGTGATGATGAATGTTATAAGAATTTTTTTTGTGTGTGGAAAAGTTATTAAGTTTATATTTCATATTATTTTTTTTTAATTTTTTTATATGAAGTCTATAAATACAATAAAAAAAATTTGATGTGGGCAACACATGACTTTCCTTATATAATGTAATGAATTTACTACTTTTACAGTAAAAAAATAGGTTTTTCTTATAGTACATACTAATATTCTTTCCAAGATATTGAATTTTCGGCAATTAGTCGTCATTTTCATGGATTTAGCGTTATTTTTATCCATTTGGCGAGATTTTCGTTAATTCGGCAGCATTTGAAAAAGTCGCCAAGTTGGCGACATTCCGCCAAATTCGTCGCCAAAATCTCGCCAAGCGTTATGGACGAAGAAATAAGTTATTCTTACAGCAGATAAATAACTATTGGCGTTCAAATACAAAAGTATTACTTAAAGTATATTTTTTCATGAATGGAACGAGCTAGATCCACGAGAATGATGTCACCCAATTTATCGCATGGTATTACATATGAAAAGTGAACATTTTCTCAATAGGAAATTTTTTTTTTATTTTATTTGACTTTTTGATAATTTTTTTGAAAAATGTACAATATCTTGAGAACGGTTCATGTTAGCGTTCTAAAATGTATGTCAATCGTTTTCTAATGAACATTTACATAAGAAATGTCTATTTGCGTAACTTTATTAGCGGTTTTGATTTTTTGACGATTTTTTCAAAATTTCATTCGAAATTTTAGGGGGATTCTGAACATTCGATTGCGTATGAAAACAATAGGCTTCCAGTGTTTACGGATTGTGATTTTTGTACCAAATTTTGTTCGAATCGGTCCATTCGTTCGTCAGTTATCGTCTCCACAGACTCACTGACACACACACACACACACACACACACACACACAGAGACATCACTTCAAAAATGTTTGATTCGTGATCAGGGATGCTTGAAACGTGCTCTCCCGTCGAAAACTCGAATTCGAATTTTTGACCCCATCACAATACATTCCTTATACATTATGTATATAAGGAAATTAATAAAGTCACACAATAAAAATAAATCGAAATATGTATACATATATTTATTGTATTTTCTATCTATAAACTTATATTTCATAACCGTATTCATCATAACATGGTGCTCTAAAAAATCCGTTTTATATAACTTAGAACGAATCAACCTGATTTATATGTTCTGAGTTTCACTTAACGAGGTTTTCCTATAACGGGGTACGAATTGTTCTGTTTTGTACTAATTCTGAGTTTCTTATAACGTGGTTTCCATACAACACGGTATGCGGTTTCCATATAGCACGGTACGAATTAATCTGATTTGCAATAATCTGAGTTTCTTAAAACGCGGTTTTCATATAACACGGTACGAATTAATCGTGTTATAGGAGGGTTGACTGTATCTCCACTATTATATACAGAAAAAACAAACTTGCAATTTTATATACACAGTTAAAACGTACTATAAACGCGCTAGTGAATTTATATTCCTATTCGGACTTCCGAAATACAATTTGAATACACTTTTTAAATATTTTCTGTGTGTGTATGCTTGTGTGTATATGTGAAATGACTCTAAAACAGTTTTCCCCATATCATTTCAAAATATGTATGTATATTTCTTTATATCGGGAGTGACTGATTTTTACCTTTTTTGCAGCCAGGTGGAGCAATGGCAGGCGAGGCGGTCGTTCGGGTAAGTTTTTCTCGATTGATGTAATTTATTTGTCAGTTGTTTTACTATAACATTTTTTGTGTATGGTCTTTTCTCTTTAATTATTTATTTTCAGTTGTTTTACTTTAACATTTTTTGTGTATGGTCTTTTCTCTTTCTTTATTCATTTTCCAGTTATTTCACTTTAACATATTTTGTGTATGGTCTTTTCTCTTTATTTATTCATTTTCCAGTTGTTTCACTTTAACATCTTTCATGTATGGTCGTTTCTCCTTGTTTATTTATTTATCAGTTATTTTACTTTAACATTTTTTGTGTATGGTCTTTTCTCTTTATTTATTCATTTTCCAGTTATTTCACTTTAACATATTTTGTGTATGGTCTTTTCTCTTTATTTATTCATTTTCCGGTCGTTTCACTTTAACATATTTTGTGTATGGTATTTTCTCTTTGTTTATTTATTTGTCAGTTATTTCACTTTAACATATTTTGTGTATGGTCTTTTCTCTTTATTTATTTATTTTTCAGTTGTTTTACTATAACATTTTTTGTATGGTTTTTTTTTTCTTTATTCAATTTTCACTTGTTTCATGTTAACTCTTTCGTGTATGGTATTTTCTCTCTTTTTTATTCATTTTCCAAATTCACTTTATTGATATGGCTCTGTCTAGGTCGTTGTGTTCTAAATAGTGAAATATTCGTTAAAACTCAGCATAAAATAATCTTAATACGTTATCAACCGGTATAAGAGACAAAAAACATCCTTTTTCCTCAATGTATAAAAACTGAGCAACTACAGCTACGAAGATAAACAGGTCTCTGTCAAAACATAGTTGTATGACGAGACCGAGAAAGAAAATCGTCGCAAAGGTAAAATGGAAATAAGGTAAAATGGAAAGTAGATTTTAAAACGCTTTCTCTATGCGACTAAAGGGCCCTATGATGAAATAAAAAATCTGATGTGGGCAACACATGACTTTCCTTATATAATGTAATGAATTTACTACTTTTACAGTAAAAGAAATAGGTGTTTCTTATATTAGACACTAATATTCATTCCAAGATATTGAATTTTCGACAATTAGTCGTCATTTTCATTGATTTAGCGTCATTTTTATCCATTTGGCGAGATTTTCGTTAATTTGGCAACATTTCAAAAAGTCGCCAAGTTGGCGACATTCCGCCAATTTCGTCGCCAAAATCTCGCCAAGCGTTATGGACGAAGAAATAAGTTATTCTTACAGCAGATAAATTGGCATTCAAATACAAAAGTATTACTCAAAGTATCTTTTTTCATGAATGGAACAAGCTAGATCCACGGGAATGATGTCACCCAATGTATCGCATGATATTATATATGAAAAGTGAACATGTTTCTCAGTGGGAAATATTTTTTTTTCTATTTTATATGACTTTTTGATAATTTTTTTAAAAATGTGCAATATCTCGAGAACGGTTCATGTCAGCGCTCTAAAATTTATGTCAATCGTTTTCTAATGAAAAATTACATAAGAAATGTCAATTTGCGTAACTTTATTACTGGTTCTGATTTTTTGAAGATTTTTTCAAAATTTCATTCGAAAATTTAGGGGGGTTCTGAACATTTGATTGCGTATAAAAACAGTAGGCTTCCAGTGTTTACAGATTGTGATTTTTGTACCAAATTTGGTTCGAATCGGTCCATTCGTTCGACAGTTATCGTCTCAACAGACCCACTGACACACACACACACACACACATACTTTCACACACACACACACACACAGACATCACTTCAAAAATGTTTGATTCGTGATCAGGGATGCTTGAAACGTGCTCTCCTGTCGAAAACTCGAATTCGAATTTTCGACCCCGTCACAATACTTTCCTTATACATTATGTATATAAGGAAAGTAATAAGAAAACAATCAGTTTCGTAATTTAATGAATATTGTCATCAATTGACTTAAAAAACATGCCTAAAAAGTTTTATAAATATACTTGTGAATAAATAGACTCAAAGTAAAACAAATTAGAATTTTATCAAAAAGTATTCAAGTAGTCGACCTTTGATCCTACGTGGACAATGCTTTCACGATTATTGCTACTTGTCCGTACGAGACAGGTAATAAGATGACTACCGAGAACAAAACTTCTTAAATCAAGGATATTAGACTTTTTCTGATAGGACTATTTACTTTGAACCAGTAACAGTGTAAGAAATCATTTTAACCTTGCCCATCTTTAACAAAATTCTAAGTACGCAGGATTGCAATGAAACATCTTATGAACTACTATAACAGCATGCACGCATAAAAGTGCTCAAATGGTGTTGTATACAAACAAGAAAGTGCTTGTATGCAATGCTCTATTATATAGTAAAAATCACTTCACTGTAATCATGAATGCTTTGAATTATTTTAACAATTGATTATTTTAAAAATTGGCCGCGTGCTGTTGGCACATTTCAGGCGCTGTAGCCCGGTGGTTTGCGCGCTGGATTTGCACGCTGCCACAACTGCCGCCGTGTTCATGCGGAGTACGATCACGTTAAACATGTGGGTCCGTAAGTCCTTCCGAGAGGTTGGTGGTAGGGGAAGGAGGGTACGGTCCCTGTGGATGCCTCCCCCACTGGGTTCCGGTCTAAATTTAGTGGCACTTCCCAGCAGTCCAAACAGTTACCTTACACCTTTCTGGTAGGTCGGACGGTCTGGGTCTCAACAACAACAATTGGTGAGCCTATAATAATGCTTGTATAATTTTACTGGTTCGAAATAAATACCAGAAAAATATGAATATATTTGTTTTAATAACTTTTGTGCTCTGCTCGATATCATTTTATCCTTTATCTTATGTTCACTATCGACTATATGCCCTGAGAGTCCACATTATTAAAACCAACTGGTGAGTGCTTCAATTTCTGCAATATATATGGTGTAATTTGCGGCGAACTATAAGGTTAAAAGGAAACCTGACTTGATCTCAGATTCCAATTATCTGCATTTTGTCAAATTTACCCTTCTATTGAACTGAAAAAGTCTGCAAACTGTCCTCCCAGCTCAAGCATCCGGTAGCTGTTGTCACTTCACTGTTATCCTGAGTGCTTGAAAATTTTTTTAACACTTGCAGAGGTTATAATAATGCTTATATCATTATACTGTTTCGAAATAAATATTTCTACCAGAAAAATATTAATATATTTGCTTTAATGATTTTTGTGCTTTGTGTATTGTTCTTCTTATCGTTTGTCTTATGTTCAATATCGACTATATACCCTGAGAGTCCACATTATGATGACCACCTAGTTAGTGCTTCAGTTTCTTCAACATATATGTGTAATTTGTGGTGAACTATACGTTAAGAGAAAACCGGACTTGATAGATTCCAATTATCTGCATTTTGTAAAATTTTGTCCTTCTTTTGAACGCCAATCTCTAAACTCTAATAAATCTTGCTCTGGGCATTTCATAATTGCAGCCGTTTTACCAATGCTCGAACAACAACTTCGAGCACCCCATACCATTTCACGTTCAAACATCGTCAGATCGTGTCTCTTACACATTATTTCTTGAGCAATACGCTTTATTTGTCCTTGCATGATACCAGATTTCCTTTCAACACTCATTCGATCCACTAGTATCAGCAATATCTGCTGGATAACTGCTTTGCTTAAAATGGCCAAGTGGTCCTAATAATTTGGCCACTTAATGGTTAAAGACAGCAAAATACAATGCTTGTGTCATTACTGACTTGAAGTAAATGCTTCTACTAGGAAATTATGAATTAAAAATTAAGGTTTTTGTGCTCTGTACATAAGCATATCGTCGCCTGCCTGGAGCTGACTATCAGTAAGGACGGCGAAATTAATGATCACGGACGGTGAAGAGTCCACTAGTGAAGCCTTTTCTTTCTGGTATGTAATGCAACGCACTGTTATAGGGCATAAATCGCTTTAGTGTAAAAAATCTAATGTGGGCAACACATGACTTTCCTTATATAATGAAATGAATTTACTACTTTTACAGTAAAATAAATAGGTTTTTCTTGTAGTAGATACTAATATCCTTTCCAAGATATTGAATTTTCGACAATTAGTCGTCATTTTCATTGATTTAGCGTCATTTTTATCCATTTGGCGAGATTTTCGTTAATTTGGCAATATTTCAAAAAGTCGCCAAGTTGGCGACATTCCGCCAATTTTGTCGCCAAAATCTCGCCAAGCGTTATGGACGAAGAAATAAGTTATTCTTACAGCAGATAAATTGGCGTTCAAATGCAAAAATATTACTCAAAATATCTTTTTTCATGAATGGAACAAGCTAGATCCACGAGAATGATGTCACCCAATTTATCGCATGATATGAAAAATGTTCCTCAATAGGAAATATTTTTTTTCTATTTTATATGACTTTTTGATAATTTTTTTGAAAAATGTGCAATATCTTGAGAACGGTTCATGTTAGCGTTCTGAAATTTATGTCAATCGTTTTCTAATGAAAAATTACATAAGAAATGTCTATTTGCATAACTTTAATTGCGGTTTTGATTTTTTGACGATTTTTTCAGAACTTCACTCGAAAATTTAGGGGGGTTCTGAACATTCGATTGCGTAAAAAAACAGTAGGCTTCCAGTGTTTACGGACTGTGATTTTTGTACCAAATTTCGTTCAAATCGGTCCATTCGTTCGTCAGTTATCGTCTCCACAGACTCACTGACACACACACATACTTTCACACACACACACACACACACAGACATCACTTCAAAAGTGTTTGATTCGTGATCAGGGATGCTTGAAACGTGCTCTCCCGTCGAAAACTCGAATTCGAATTTTCGACCCCGTCACAATACTTTCCTTATACATTATGTATATAAGGAAAGTAAAAATGGTATTGCAGCTATTTTTCTCTAACATGATTGAAACTGTTAGGTTTCGTGATCATTGAACCATAAATAACCCCTTTTATACATAACCATATCAGATTTTGTCCTATGTTGTCCTGGTAAGGAAATATAAAATTTTGAATAAATATAAGTTTTCGCTCGAATTTTAAAAAATCTGATGTGGGCGACACATGACTTTCCTTATATAATGCAATGAATTTACTACTTTTACAATTAAAAAAAATGTTATTCTTATAGTAGATACTTCTATTCTTTATAAGATATTGAATTTTCTTCAATTAGTCGTCATTTTTATGGAATTAGCGTCATTTTTTTCCATTTGGCGGGATTTTCGTTAATTTGGCAACATTTAAAAATATCACCAAGTTGGCGACATTCCGCTGAATTCGTTGCCAAAATCTCGCCAAGCATTATAGACGGGGAAATAAGTTATTCTTACAGCAGAAAAATGACTATTGGCGTTCAAATACAAAAGTATTACTCAAAGTATCTTTTCTCGTGAATGGAACGAGTTAGATCCATGCGAATGATGTCACCACATTTATCGCATGATATTGCATATGAAAAGTAAATATGTTTCTCAACAGTTAATATTTTTTTTTAATTTATGGGATTTTTTAATAAATTTATTTGAAAAATGTGCTCGAGAACGGTTCATGCTATCGTTCTAAAACTTATGTCAATCGTTTCTAAGGAAAAAGTACATAAGAAATGTGTATTTGCGTAACTTTATTAAATGTTTTGATTTTTTGATGATTTTTTAAAAATTTTATTCGAAAATTTAGGGGGGTTCTGAACATTCGATCGGATTTTAAAACAATAGGCTTCCAGTATTCATGGATTGTGATTTTTGTACCAAATTGCATTCGAATCGCTCCATTAGTTCGTGAGATATCGTCTCCACAGACTCACTGACACACACACACACACATACTTTCACTCACACACACATACTTTCACACACACACACAGCCATCACCTCAAAAATGTTCAATTCGTGATCAGGGTTGCTTGAAACGTGTTCTCCCATCGAAAACTCGAATTCGAATTTTTGTCCCCGTCACAATACTTTCCTTATACATTATGTATATAAGGAACGTAAAAAAAATCTATCTACTTTTAGATTCTTTGTTAACAAAGCCGAATATAAAGATTCGTAAAAATACACTAATATGTATGACAGCTAACAAGAAAGCGACTACAGACAGAGAGACAGAGTGTTGGACATCACTCTATAAATAATCAAAACGTATTTATAAGGTCCTAAAATATATATTGGCATTAAAGGCTCGAAATCGAAAATTTCCGTGCAAACAATATTTTCTCTGTACTATATTCTATAGTTGGGGAATGTGAAAAGGATAGACAGCCTGATACTGTGTGTTATAGATGGAGCATAAATCAAAATAGTATTTTCGCAATGTTAAATTTTTTTAACACATTTTTATAACATTGTTAATTCTGTCTGTCTGTCTGTCCGCTCGCAAGATAACTGACTTAAAAATGACTTTATCGAAATGAAATATTAATATGTTGTTGAGACGGAAATATAAGGAAAGTAAAAATGACTATGTATATAATGTATATAAGGAGAGTAGATTATTTTTATAGTAGTTATTACTTTCCTTATATACATAATGTATAAAGAAAGTATTGTGACGGGGTCGAAAATTCGAAATCGAGTTTTCGACGGGAGAGCACGTTTCAAGCATCCCTGATCACGAATTAAACATTTTTGAAGAGATGTCTGTGTGTGTGTGTGTGTGTCTGTGGAGACGATAACTGACGAACGAATGGACCGATTCGAACCAAATTTGGTACAAAAATCACAATCTGTAAACACTAGAAGCCTATTGTTTTTATACGTAATCGAATGTCCAGAACCCCCCTCAATTTTCGAATAAAATTTTGAAAAAATCGTCAAAAAATCAAAATCACTAATAAAGTTACGCAAATAGACATTTCTTATGTAATTTTTCATTAGAAAACGATTGACATAAATTTTAGAACGCTAACATGAACCGTCTTCGAGGTATTGCACATTTTTCAAAAAAATTACTAGAAAGTCGTATAAAATGAAAAAAAAATTTCCTATTGAGAAACATGTGCACTTTTCATATGTAATACCATGCGTTAAATTGGGTGACATCATTCTCGTGGATCTAACTCGTTCCATTCATAAAAAATCTGATGTGGGCAACACATGACTTTCCTTATATAATGTACTGAATTTACTACTTTTACAGTAAAAAAAATTGGTTTTCTTATAGTAGATATTTATATTCTTTCCAAGATATTGAATTTTCGAGTATTAGTCGTCATTTCCATTGATTTAGCGTCATTTTCATTCATTTGGAGAGATTTTCGTTAATTTGGCAACATTTCAAAAAGTCGCCAAGTTGGCGGCATTCCGCCAAATTCGTCGCCAAAATCTCGCCAAGAATTATGGATGAAGAAATAAGTTATTCTTACAACAGACAAATGACTATTGGCGTTCAAATACAAACGTATTACTCAAAGTATCTTTTTTCATGAATGGAACGAGCTAGATCCACGAGAATGATGTCACCCAATTTATTGTATGGTAATACATATGAAAAGTGAACATGTTTCTCAATAGGAAATATTTTTTTTTTATTTTAAGACTTTTTGATAATTTTTTTGAAAAATGTGTAATATCTCGAGAACGGTTCATGTTAGCGTTCTAAAATTTATGCCAATCGTTTTCTAATGAAAAATTACATAAGAAATGTCTATTTGCATAACTTTATTACTGGTTTTGATTTTTTGACGATTTTTTCAAAATTTCATTCAAAAATTTAGGAGGGTTCTGAACATTCGATTGCATATAAAAACAATAGGCTTCCAATGTTTACGGATAGTGATTTTTGTACCAAGTTTGGTTCGAATCGGTCCATTCGTTCGTCAGTTATCGTCTCCACAGACTCACTGACACACACACATACTTTCACACACACACACACACACACACACACACACACACACACACACACACACACATACACACACACAGACATCACTTCAAAAATGTTTGATTCGTGATCAGGGATGCTTGAAACGTGCTCTCCCGTCGAGAACTCGAATTCGAATTTTCGACCCCGTCACAATACTTTCCTTATACATTATGTATATAAGGAAAGTAAAAAGATACTTTGAGTAATACTTTTGTATTTGAACGCCAATAGTCTTTTATCTGCTGTAAGAACAACTTATTTCTTCGTCCATAACGCTTGGCGAGATTTTGGCGACAAATTGGCGGAATGTCGCCAACTTGGCGACTTTTTTGAATAATGCCAAATTAACAAAAATCTCGCCAAATGGATAAAAATGACGCTAAATCAATGAAAATGACGACTAATTGTCGAAAATTCAATATCCTGGAAAGAATATTAGTATCTACTATAAGAAAAACCTATTTTTTTACTGTAAAAGTAGTAAATTCATTACATTATATAAGGAAAGTCATGCGTTGCCCACATCAGATTTTTTATATTCTTTCCAAGATATTGAATTTTCGTTAATGAGTCGTCATTTTCCACGTCGTCATCATCAATAAGTCGTCATTGATTTAGCGTCATTTTTATTCATTTGGCGAGTTTATCGTTAATTTAGCAACATTTAAAAAAGTTCCCAAGTTGGCGACATTCCACCAAATTCGTCGCAAAATCTCGCCAAGTGTTATGTACGAAGAAATAAGTTATTCTTACAGCAGATAAATGAGTATTGGCGTTCTAATACAAAAGTATGACTCAAAGTATCTTTTTTCGTGAATGGAACGACCTCGATCCACGAGAATGATGTCACCCAATTTATCGCATGGTATTGCATATGAAAAGTGAACATGTTTCACTATAGGAAATATTTTTTTCTTATTTTATGACTTTTTGATAATTTTTTGAAAAATGTGCAATATCTCGAAAACGGTTCATGGTAGCGTTCTAAAATTTATGCCAATCGTTTTCTAATGAAAAATTACATAAGAAATGTCTATTTGCGTAACTACCGAGTGGTCAGAATTAAAACACCCCTACTCTGAGCTCTCTATACATCGAACTACTCAGTGTAAAGGCTCCAAAATTGTCGAACCTACTATTCAAGACTTGGGGAAAGGGATTACGGGAAAAGTTAGTTCCAGAAACACCGATGGGTGGCTCTGTACAACAGAAAATATGCTGAAAAGACACAAAATAATCACAAAAAAAAAAAACACATGCGATATGGAATTTTTCCTTTTTAATTTCTTTTGCTGATATGAAAAAAAAGAAGATAAAAAAGTGAAGAAACTTAAACTGTCATTGTAACTGCAATTTCGCACTGTAAGCACAAAAATGTGCATAAACCCTTGGTTTGCAGCTACTATGTTCTGGGCATAAAAGGGGATAAAACTGGGAAATTTTCATTCTTATCAGCGATGGCTGTCACACTGCCAGAACGCGCTTTGCTTGTGAAGCTGTTTTATGAAAACAAAGGACATGCTGCAGCTGCACTTCGAGAGTTTCGTCGGCTTAAGAATTTGCGCAAAGGACAATTACTTCCAGAAGCTCTCAGGAGAATGATAGCTCGATTCGAAAAAGCTGGACATCTTGGAGCCGGGTCGAGGACGCAAATCGACTCGTTCGGATGTCGTTGACGATGTTGCCACCGCTATTGTTGAACAATCAATGGATAACATTATACGCAGTATTCCCTACATCGATAAGGTCCTTGTGATATGAATGTTTGGTACGTTCGAATAAAATGTGTTATAAGTGTGTATTTTGTGTCTTTTCAGCATATTTTCTGTTGTACAGCGCCACCTATCGGTGTTTCTGGAACTAATTTTCTTTTCGCGTAATCCCTTTCCCCATGTCTTGAATAATATGTTCAACAATTTTGGAGCCCTTAAACTGAGTAGTTCGATCTATAGAGAGCTCAGATTAGGAGTGTTTTAATTCTGACCACACAGTATATTAGCGGTTTTGATTTTTTAACGATTTTTTCAAAATTTCACTCGAAAATTTAGGAGGGTTCAGAACATTTGATTGCGTATAAAAACAATAGACTTCCAGTGTTTACGAATTGTGATGTTTGTACCAAAATTTGTTTCAATCGATCGATTAGTTCGTCAGTTGTCGTCTCCACAGACTCACTGACACACACATACACACACATATACTTTCACACACACACACATTCTTTCACACACAGACATCACTTCAAAAATGTTCAATTCGTGATCAGGGATGCTTGAAACGTGCTCTCCCGTCGAAAACTCGATTTCGAATTTTCGACCCCGTCACAATACTTTCCTTATACATTATGTATATAAGGAAAGTAATAATATCACCAAATTAGCTTTAGATTTAACCAGGGTTGAAAAAATGAAATACATTGAACTATGGGACCTAATTTTTCAAACATTTTTTAAGCGGTATTAAAATTCACAAATTGTTTTGAAAATTTTCGGAAATATTCAAATTATCACGTAAAATGTATAAAAGAAATGTCATCAAAATATGCTAAGTAGTTTTTTAAACAAAAATCGAAATAATAAGTATACCTATATAATGTCAAAAGATCGCGTGACTCCTTGCAAAATCAAATATGACATCCATTTTTTTTTCAATTAGTGAAAATTGGGATTTTTAAGGAACGCTTATATTTAGATTTAGTGTTTCATCCGTCCAAAAACCGTTTTATTTTTACATATTATCTGTGTATCTAAATTCTGTGCCAAAGTAGTTGCAATATTTTTGGTTTTAAATGATTACTAAACTTTGATTATTTCTACAACGAAGCCTAATTTTAACATATGCAGAATGTAAACAAGGATTGCAAGATGGATTGCATAAGAATTGCTGATTCTTTTCACGCTAAATTATTTAGCTCTGGAGTCTGGAATATAAGTGATATGAATGACCTATTCATTGATTTTACATAGAGAAGCAGACTATTTCATGGCATTGCCTTTTCTGGGGAAGTTTTTTACATAGAGAAGCAGACGATTTCATAGTATTGACTTTTCTGGGGAAGTTTTAAGTTTCCAAGTAAAATAAATTATTGTAGTACTGTGATAATTTAAAAAAAAATCTGATGTGGGCAACACATGACTTTCCTTATATGATGTAATGAATTTACTACTTTTACAGTAAAAAAATAGGATTTTCTTATAGTAGATACTAATATTCTTTCCAAGATATTGAATTTTCGACAATTAGTCGCCATTTTCATTGATTTAGCATAACTTTTATCCATTTGGCGAGATTTTCAGTAATTTGGCAACATTTCAAAAAAGTCGTCAAGTTGGCGACATTCCGCCAAATTCGTCGCCAAAATCTCGCCAAGCGTTTTGCACTAAGAAAAAAGTTATTCTTACAACAGATAAATGACTATTGGCGTTCAAATACAAAAGTATTATTCAAAGCATATTTTTTCATGAATGGAACGAGCTAGATCCACGAGAATGATGTCACTCTATTTATCGCATGGTATTACATATGAAAAGTGAACATGTTTCTCAATAGGAATTTTTTTTTTTTTATGCGACTTTTTCATAATTTTTTTGAAAAATGTACAATATCTCGAGAACGGTTCATATTATCGTTCTAAAATTTATGCCAATCGTTTTCTAATGAAAAATTACATAAGAAATGTCTATTTGCGTAACTTTATTAGCGGTTTTGATTTTTTGACGATTTTTTCAAAATTTCATTCGAAAATTTAGGGGGGTTCTGAACATTCGATTACGTATAAAAACAATAGGCTTCCAGTGTTTACGGATTGTGATTTTTGTACCAAATTTGGTTCGAATCGGTCCATTCGTTCGTCAGTTATCGTCTCCACAGACTCACTGACACACACACACACACACACACATACACACACACAGACATCACTTCAAAAATGTTTAATTCGTGATCAGGGATACTTGAAACGTGCTCTCCCGTCGAAAACTCGAATTCGAATTTTCGACCCCGTCACAATACTTTCCTTATGCATTATGTATATAAGGAAAGTAATATCAGCGCTGATTGTATCGCATTTTAGAGATGTTTAAATAAAATTGAATTTCAGTTGGAAATTGTTTGCTAATCAATGCTTTATGCGTGATTAATCTTTCTTGTTTTTTTCGTTCAGCGTCGTCCCGTGGTCCTGGCGAATGGTCGGAGCCGTCGATGGAGTCGCAGAACGGGCCTCGCCACACGGGCAAACGATCGCAAGGCCGCAGACACCACCCTCCCCCACCGGAGCCTCCACTTGTGCACGACGTCAGGCAAGACATGGAGGTGAGCAGCACCCTCATCAATAAATGTATAGATGTAATGATATATCTTGTATATAACTTGCATATATATTTGTTACAACTATAAGAAAAGCTGTAATAACTGTTTGTTAAGCCCTTCATGTAATGAGGTGCAAAAAATGATGCAAAATATTCCCCCCCCCCCCATTCACTCACACCTGCAGTACTTGATCTCCAAAATACTCAAACACACGGGGGACCTCCCTGAAATAATATTATTCATTACTATATGACTCCTAACACAGCATAATTACTATGCGATTCTAAAAAGAAATAAAATTACTACGCGACCCCAAAACAAAGCATAATTACTAAACGACTCGTAATAAAACATAATTACTATACGATTCTAAAAAGAAATATTACTACGCGACCCCAAAGCAAAGCATAATTACTAAACGATTCGTAATAAAGCATAATTACTTTGCGATTCTGAAAAGAAATGTAATTACTACGCGACACCAAAATAAAGCATAATTACTAAATGACTCGTAATAAAGCATAATTACTGTACGATTCTAAAATGAAATATAATTACTACGCGACCCCAAAACAAAGCATAACTACTAAACGACTCGTAATAAAACATAATTACTATACGATTCTAAAAAGAAATATAATTACTACGCGACCCCAAAACAAAGCATAATTACTAAACGACTCGTAATAAAACGTAATTACTATGCGATTCTAAAAGGAAATATAATTACTACGCGACCCCAAAACAAAGCATAATTACTAAACGACTCGTAATAAAGCATAATTACTATACGATTCTAAAAAGAAATATTACTACCCGACCCCAAAACAAAGCATAATTACTAAACGACTCGTAATAAAACGTAATTACTATGCGATTCTAAAAGGAAATATAATTACTACGCGACCCCAAAACAAAGCATAATTACTAAACGACTCGTAATAAAGCATAATTACTATACGATTCTAAAAAGAAATATTACTACCCGACCCCAAAACAAAGCATAATTACTAAACGACTCGTAATAAAACGTAATTACTATGCGATTCTAAAAGGAAATATAATTACTACGCGACCCCAAAACAAAGCATAATTACTAAACGACTCGTAATAAAGCATAATTATTATACGATTCTAAAAAGAAATATTACTACCCGACCCCAAAACAAAGCATAATTACTAAACGATTCGTAATAAAGCATAATTACTCTGCGATTCTGAAAAGAAATGTAATTACTACGCGACCCCAAAATAAAGCATAATTACTAAACGACTCGTAATAAAACATAATTACTATACGATTTTAAAAGGAAATATAATTACTACGCGACCCCAAAACAAAGCATAATTACTAAACGACTCGTAATGAAACATAATTACTATGCGATTCTAAAAAGAAATATTACTACGCGACCCCAAAGCAAAGCATAATTACTAAAAAATAAAGCATAATTACTAAATGACTCGTAATAAAGCATAATTACTCTACGATTCTAAAATGAAATATAATTACTACGCGACCCCAAAACAAAGCATAACTACTAAACGACTCGTAATAAAACATAATTACTATACGATTCTAAAAAGAAATATAATTACTACGCGACCCCAAAATAAAGCATAATTACTAAACGACTCGTAATAAAACATAATTACTATGCGATTCTAAAAAGAAATATAATTACTACGCGACCCCAAAACAAAGCATAATTACTAAACGACTCGTAATAAAGCATAATTACTATACGATTCTAAAAAGAAATATTACTACGCGACCCCAAAACAAAGCATAATTACTAAACGATTCGTAATAAAGCATAATTACTCTGCTATTCTGAAAAGAAATGTAATTACTACGCGACCCCAAAATAAAGCATAATTACTAAACGACTCGTAATAAAACATAATTATTATACGATTTTAAAAGGAAATATAATTACTACGCGACCCCAAAACAAAGCATAATTACTAAACGACTCGTAATAAAGCATAATTACTATACGATTCTAAAAAGAAATATTACTACGCGACCCCAAAACAAAGCATAATTACTAAACGATTCGTAATAAAGCATAATTACTCTGCTATTCTGAAAAGAAATGTAATTACTACGCGACCCCAAAATAAAGCATAATTACTAAACGACTCGTAATAAAACATAATTATTATACGATTTTAAAAGGAAATATAATTACTACGCGACCCCAAAACAAAGCATAATTTCTAAACGATTCGTAATAAAGCTTAATTATTCTGCGATTCTGAAAAGAAATGTAATTACTACGCGACCCCAAAATAAAGCATAATTACTAAACGACTCGTAATAAAACATAATTACTATACGATTTTAAAAGGAAATATAATTACTACGCGACCCCAAAACAAAGCATAATTACTAAACGACTCGTAATAAAACATAATTACTATACGATTCTAAAAAGAAATATAATTACTACGCGACCCCAAAACAAAGCATAATTACTAAACGACTCGTAATAGAACATAATTACTATACGATTCCAAAAAGAAATATAATTACTACGCGACCCCAAAACAAAGCATAATTACTAAACGACTCGTAATGAAACATAATTACTATGCGATTCTAAAAAGAAATATTACTACGCGACCCCAAAGCAAAGCATAATTACTAAACGATTCGTAATAAAGCATAATTACTCTGCGAGTCTGAAAAGAAATGTAATTACTGCGCGACCCCAAAATAAAGCATAATCACTAAACGACTCGTAATAATACATAATTACTATACGATTGTAAAATGAAATATAATTACTACGCGACCCCAAAACAAAGCATAACTACTAAACGTCCGTCTCGCAATGAAGCATAATTACTATACAACCGTCTAACAAAACATAATTACTATACGGCCTCCTAATAAAACATAATTACCATACGACCCCAAACAAAACGTAATTACTGCATGACCTCCCAACAAAATATACGTGTTCTACGAACGGTCATACTCGTCGCTTTATTTTGAATCAGATATGTTTAATTGATGAATTTTACAAAGCAAAAGGGAGTATCAAAATATTAAATTTAACTTTCAGAAATATTAAATAAATGCAATTTGGCGGTATTTTCCACAACTTTCCTAGTTTGTCTCCAAACGTGACAAATAGGCAGACAAAGATATTGACTTTTCTTATTACATAATTATACATTTTGCGGCTGAATAAGCCAGACGAGCTTAGGTTGAAAATGTAATTATAAAACTCTCCTCTCTCAGAAATAGAGTTCTTTCATACAAACCTTCTATTTTTCCCGAATGCGCTTGAGTATTACTCGTGAGTTACTTGAGTTGCCGCTTGACTTACTTGAGTATTACTTGAGTTACCAAATGGGTCTGATTCAAGTTTCAGACACCGAGGACGTGGGCCTGTGTTCCAAATTTAGAAGGATTCAAATAAGGTTATGAAGTTCGGAAATTTTAAAATGTTTCTAAAACATCTAAGAATGTCAACTATATATTTGAGAAAATCTCACCAAAATTATACTTTTGATTAAAATATTTCACTGTGCTGCTTTGTAACATTTACTATTTACGTTAGACATTTATTTACGGTTCATGGTACACATAAACAGAGCTGGATTTCAGTTTAGAATCCGATTAGTCAGCAAAGATATAGATGGCTCAAGTGGTGGCATTATATTTATTGTTGTAACATCAAATTTCAATCTGGCGTATGCTGAAATTGTTAAAAAATTAATGAAAGAAACATTGTTAGTAATACAGTCTTTAACTCTTAAGCATTTGCCATTTGCAACACTGCAACACGCTTTTTGGATACAAGGTGGTACTTTATAATCTTTAGCCGCCTTTAACGTTCACCAAGGCAGCATTTCTTACATCACTTACGTCTGCCATGACTCTGCAAATTCAGAATAATGATATTGGTCCTGGTCATTTTGTCATCAAAAATTACGTAACACATAAATGCATATTTAGACGCTTCAGATTCTATTGTTTTTGCGATGCATTTCTATAAAAAAGACAGTTCTAATTTTTCCGATCGTACCAAAATCCAATCAACACCAAGATAATTCATAAGTGACGTGATATTACATCATATTTCCAGTTATTTAGGTCTTGCATAATCGCTTCATTTTGTTATCTCATTTGAAAATTGCACCATGTCGCAAAGAATTTGAAAAAGAAGAAATATCTCGTGAGCAGTTTATCATTTATTCAATATACTTTGACTTTTTTATTCCCATTTCTTCGATTTTTACAGGCCATTCCGGGAAAAAAAAAAAAAAAAAAGACAGGTTTTTTTTTCAATTGCACCAAAATCTAATCAGCACCCATTCATAAGTGATGTAGAGAACAAATTATAAGAAATTTCGTCTAATAGCTTTGTGCTAAAATGGATACACAGATATATAGGCACACGGAGACGTTATGCTAAAAATAGTTTCTTCGTATTCTAGAGTTCCCAAAACGTGTTGATTCGTCGAATACTAGAATTCCGATATTCGACTATATTTAAACACTTCCCCTATGAATTAATTACAGCGTATTTATTAACAGGTTTATTGACATTTATTTAACTGGCCTAGAGCCTTAAAACCTCAAATTCCGGAACTGTACATACATTTTAAAAAAGTTTGATAGTGGGCCTATAAAGGCAGCTAGGTCCTGATCCCTCTCTTCCATAAATCAAGCTCTGGTTCGGTGGAAGGTGAAGATCGCAAAAGAGATTTGTAAGTTATCATGATGATCGTGGAAGGAAAATTTAAATTTTGTGAAAGTGCCAGAACATAGTCCATTAAAATGTGAAATGAAAAACACTTTAATATTACAGTGTTGCGAAAGATGATATTTAGGCACCCGGTCAGGCATTTAAAACCCAAATCATGGGTATGATTACATCTCAGAGGGCTCAGGATTCCCAAAGTTACAGAGATTCTTTGAGAATCTTAGCAGCATAGCTTCGCTGCTTTGAAACATAAAACCAAAGCTTGAGCACATAATTTGTGTGTGTGTATGTATGTGTGTGTGTGTGTGTTTGATAAAACTAAAGAATATTATGCAAAATAAATTTCACTCTGAATCCTGTTCATAGAGAAGAAAAAAATATTTCCATAAGCAGCTCATCTTTAATAGTGGCTCCCTCTATCGGCAAATCCAGACGACACAAACGGGGATTTCTGTCGTCTGAGATAAATGTTAAGCTCGCTAATTTATTACCTTTGATCCGTAGCACGTAGCAATGTAGCATGTCTCAGAGTAGGATAACAGAAGTAATTAAATATTGAAATCAAATTAGTTAATATTAAATACATAGATTTTCTTCAATTCTACATTTAATTTGGTGACCGACAACAACTTTTAACGGTGGCAATTCGCCAAATCTATAGAAGATATAATCTATCACAAAAACAGTAATATATTGGAAAAGGAAGTCCTAGTGACAGACACACTCCTCAGGAAAGCGCTGAAAATCAAAAAATCTGATGTGGGCAGCACATGCCATTCTCTGCAGACTCATATTCACGTTCTCTTTATTTCTTCAATAATTCACTAAATTGAATTTAATTGCACAAAATAACACCCACAATTATTTTAAATTGCACTGGATTTGCACTTTTAATTCAGTTTTCGTTTTTATTTGGTAACTGGACTTATTTTCAAAAGTGGCATAGCGAAAATGCGAAAAAACAAAAATATCTCAACGGCTAGTCCTAGTGTAATGAGATTGGTCTTATTCTTTTCATCGTCAAAAATGACGTATAAAACAAGCATTTAATTGATATATTTGAGCATACATAGTCTTTTATTTTAGATTTGGCGATCTTTGCAGGCCAATTAACAAAAAAAAAGGCAGGTTCTTTTATCTAATTAGCACCAGGATCACCCCCACAATGGACTTACCTACCAAATTTTATGAAATTCGGTCAATTAGATTTTAGTTAGAGTAGATACATACATTGCACAGACAGATAGACAGACATACACAGACGTCATGCTAAAAATGCTTTTCTCGTATTCTAGAGGTGTCAAAATATGTAGATTCGTCGAAAACTCGAGTTGCGATTTTCGACATGATTCCATTATTTTCCCTATACATTACCATGTATTGCAGGGAATGTAAAAAGCGATATGGAAAATAAACACGGTTAAAATCAATATCGCGACCAGAGAAGAAAACCGCACTTAAATTCAAGTTCTTAAACTCTCTTTCCCGCTCTTTTCTTCACGTTCTGTTTGAAACGATAAACATTCTGTGAAAAATTCTGATATGGGCAACACATGACTTTCCTTATATAATGCAATGAATTTACTACTTTTACAGTAAAAAAAATAGATTATTTTTATAGTAGATATTTATATTCTTTTCAACATATTGAATTTTTGTCAATTAGTCGTCATTTTCATTGATTTAGCGTCCTTTTTATCAATTTGGCGGGTTTTTAAACATTTAAAGAAGTTGACGACATTTCACCAAATTCGTCGCCAAAATCTCGCCCAGCGTTATGGACGGAGAAATAAGTTATTCTTAGAGCAGATAAATGAGTATTGGCGTACAAAAGTATTACTCAAAGTATCTTTTTTCATGAATGGAACGAGCTAGATCCACGAGAATGATGTCACCAAATTTATTGCATGGTATTACATATGGAAAGTGAACATGTTTCTCAATAGGAAATATTTTTTTTTTATTTTATATGACTTTTTGATAATTTTTTTTGAAAAACGTGTAATAGCTCAAGAACGGTTCATGTTAGCGTTCTAAAATTTATGTCAATCGTTTTCTAATGAAAAATTACATAAGAAATGTCTATTTGCGTAACTTTATTAACGGTTTTGATTTTTTGACGATTTTTTCAAAATTTCACTCGAAAATTTAGGGGGGTTCTGAACATTCGATTACGTTTAAAAACAATAGGCTTCCAGTATTCACGGATTGTAATTTTTGTACCAAATTTCATTGGAATCGCTCCATTCGTTCGTGAGATATCGTCTCCAAAGACTCACTGACACACACACACACACACAAACATCAGCTCAAAAATGATTCGTGATCAAGGATGTTTGAAACGTGCTCTCCCGTCGAAAACTCGAATTCGAATTTTCGACCCCGTCACAATACTTTCCTTATACATTATACAATGTGTATAAGGAAAGTAAAAATATCGTATTTAGTTATAATACATTTAAAAGAGCAATTTATTCAAACACTAAAATTAATAATGTAGTGTCTTTCCAAGAAACAAAAGTTCATATTGAGCCTGTCTTAAACACTGTTGAATAGGAGTTTTGTCGGCATAGCGGGGACATAGCCAGGCAAGGGCCAGAGAGGCTAAGCCTCCTCTCAAGAAGTAAACTCAACCCCCCAGATAAAAAATAATACAATTTTAGGAGTGATATGAAATTTGATCCAACATGTCTTCCAAATTTTGCATTAAAATTACTTTATGAGATTTTTTTTTTATAAATTACTTCGTTTTAAAGATTCTTTTAATTTAACTAAATTTATAGTTATAGCGGTGAACAATTTATTTACATATTTAATTTTAAAATATTTAAAATTAAAAATAAAGCTAAAACAATAGCATTTAGGATACTTTTGTATTATTGCTATGTTCACTTATACGTTATATAGTCAAAATTCACTGATAAGTAGTTAAGAGTTAATATCAAGTGTTAACTTGTATTTACTTAATGAAATTTTCTCAGATTAATTAACAGCTTTGCTACTAGTTAATGCTTATATTAAAATCAATTGCAATTATTATATATTAATATCGATGTGTAGTAGCTATATGGATTTCCCTAATCAACTCTTATAAATATTCAAATATAAATGTACAATTCATTCATTTGTATACAAATATACAAATATAAATATACAATTAATTAATTTGTATGGATTCAAATATATAATAACTATTGTGGTTTATGAATGCTAATGATAAACAGTATTTTTAGTGACCTTCAATTCTGTTTACTCCCTCTTGATTTTCAGTCCAGCCCCCTCTTGAATTTCGTTTCTGGTTACGGCCCAGGTATTTTTCGGTCCGTTCAATGGTTTTGTGTGTAGGTCAGATATCTATTCACATCCTGATTCATATCTCCAGACACAATACCCATAACATAACCCGAGCGGCAAAAAAGTCTCAAAAGAATCTCAAACATTTACAAACTTACTCATTCTTTGCATACAACCTTTCCCCCTGAGCGTAAAAAGAACGTACAAACAAAGGGAAAAAAGAAAGCATTGAATATCATTCATTTATGCGTTTTCACGTGTGTAAAACTTCCGCAACCGGTCCTGCAATGGGACATTTCCACTTTCGGGGACGTCGTAAAAAAAATAAACTCGTTTTTTTTTATTTTCTTTGTACCTTTCCGCTCGTATTCAGTCATGGCTTCTGGCTCAGCGGCCGTCAGTGTCAGGCATGCAACAGGAGCGGCATGAAGTTCATGGAGACGTCATTTTTATCCTCACCCGCAGCTGGACGGCAGGTAAGCTTTGGGTTTAATGATAGTGCGGTGTTAGTTCGTTACAATAACCTCTGTGGCATGCAATGATTAGAAGGACATCGGCGTTTCTTGTTTATACCGAAGATTATATATATGCATAATTCAAATAGGAAGTTATTACTTGAAGTTCTTGGGCTTTTTTAGAATTTTATTTTTGAAGTGAGAAACTTAGAAGGCGAGATAGAGCAAATTATGAAATGTGACGAGGATGAGACGGAAGTGTCCCTATATTGTTACGAATACCTAATAGGAAGCTTTTGTCATAATATGATGGTTCCGGGTAGCATGACATTGGCGACAAATTAGATGATCTTGGCGTTGGATTTGGGAAACATGTGTAAAGAACCTTGCTGCCCCAATCGGCAATCGAACCTTGGATCTGCGAGCTGGCCAGCCGATTGTCTATCGTTGTGCTACTGGGACGAATCTGCAAGCTCTTTTTGTCGAAGTAGACTCTGCATTCTCCACCCTCTAATGTTAGATTGGCGCGCAACTGACAATCTGACTGACCACTTCCTGCTACTTTTACATCCCTGGTTCTATTTTTACTTTCCCTGCAATACATGGTAATGTATAGGGAAAGTATTGGAATCATGCCGAAAATCGCAACTCGAGTTTTCGACGGATCTACACGTTTCGAGACCTCTAGAATACGAAAAAACCATTTTTAGCGTGACGTCTGTGTGTGTGTGTCTGTGTGTCTGTCTGTCTGTCTGTGTGTCTGTCTGTGTGTCTGTCTGTCTGTCTGTGCAGATTTTGTATCCACTGTAACTAAAAAACTAATGGACCGAATTTCACAAAATTTTGTAGGTAAGTCACTTGTGGACGGGGCTGGGGCTGAT
Source organism: Amaurobius ferox (assembly GCA_951213105.1). Taxonomy (NCBI): domain Eukaryota; kingdom Metazoa; phylum Arthropoda; class Arachnida; order Araneae; family Amaurobiidae; genus Amaurobius; species Amaurobius ferox. The sequence continues at coordinate 38,515,730 of OX578152.1, read as the reverse complement.
TAGTTTTGGGTACGATTCGGAGTAAAAGAACCCGCCTTTTTTGTGAAATGACCCGCAAAAGCTTGTATCCACTGTAGCTGAAAAACTAATGGACCGAATTTCACAAAATTCGGTAGATGAGTCACGTATAGGTCAACAATGGTGCTGATTAGATTTTGGTACGATTCAGAAAAAAATAACCTGCCTTTTTTTGCAAAATGGCCCGCAAAAATTGCCAAAATCTAAAATAAAATGGGTATACTCAAATATATCCATTAAATGCTGATTTAATACGTAATTTTTAACGACGAAAAGAATAAGATTTTGGCGTTTAAATTTTGGCGTTTTTTGCGGGTCATTTCTAAAAAAATCTGATGTGGGCAACACATGATTTTCCTTATATAAAGCATTGAATTTACTACGTTTACAGTTAAAAAAAAATGTTATTCTAATAGTAGATACTTATATTCTTTCCATGATATTGAATTTTCGACAATTAGTCGTCATTTTCATTGATTTGGCGTCATTTTTATCCATTTGGTAAGATTTTCGTTAATTTGGTAACATTTCAAAAACTCGCCAAGTTGGCGACAATCCGCCAAATTCGTCGCCAAAAACTCGTCAAGCGTTATGTAAGAATAAGTTATTCTTACAGCAGATAAATGACTATCGGCGTTCAAATACAAAAGTATTACTTAAAGTATCTTTTTTCATGACTGGAACGAGCTAGATCCACGAGAATGATGTCACCCAATTTATCGCATGGTATTACATATGAAAAGTGAACATGTTTCTCAATAGGAAATATTTTTTTTTTTATTTTATAAGACTTTTTGATAATTTTTTATGAAAAATGTACAATATCTCGAGAATGGTTCATGTTAGCGTTCTAAAATTAATGTCAATCGTTTTCTAATGAAAAATTACATAAGAAATGTCTATTGGCGTAACTTTATTAGATTTATTATTTTTTTGATTTTTTGACGATTTTTTCGAAATTTCACTCGAAAATTTAGGAGGGTTCTGAATATTCGAATAATTCACACACACACACTCACACATGCTTTCACATACACACACATACTTTCACACACACAGACATCACTTCAAAAATGTTTGATTCGTGATCAGGGATGCTTGAAAGGTACTCTCCCGTCGAAAACTCGAATTCGAATTTTCGACCCCGTCACAATACTTTCCTTATACATTATGTATATAAGGAAAGTAACAAGATAACCCGCAAGGCTCATCACCTATAAAATTTAATGAAATTTGGCCAGTTAGATTTCAAGCTAGAGTGGATATAAACACTGCACAAGCAGATGCGTATATGTAAAAATAGTTTCTTCGTATTCTAGAAGTCCCTAGACGTGCAGATCCGTCGGAAACTCGAGTTGCGATTTTCGACATGACTGATTGGGTTTGGGTAAGATTCGGGATAAAAGAACCCGCATTTTTTTTTGTGAAATGGTCCTCAAAAGTTTGTATCCACTCTAACTGAAAAACTAATGGATCTGTGGCGATTGTGCGTCGCCGGGCCCCGAACCAGGGACCTGATGCTTCGTAGACCGACATTATAATCACTGAGCAAAAGCTAGCTCCTCCTCTGTTCTTATAATTCGGGTTTTTGGCTCGTGAGGCATCTTTGATATAGTCCGGCTCCCGTGAGTTGGCAGATGACCTTGGATGAGTCCACTTCGCTTAAGGGAAGAAGGCTGGCAAACAGACGATTTGTGCATTACAGGGAAAGGGCTGCTGTACGCAGAAACCTGTTTGGCGACCGCATATTTCGCCAAGAATTTGGCATTTAGAATTGTTGGAATGCATTTAGAATCATTGCGTTGCACTAGCATTGCGCTTGCGACTAAAAGTCTGTCTAACCTCTGTTTCAACTTCTAACATCAGTTTATTTAGTTAATCAGAATCTGATATTTGTGAACCTTGCTTCTGTCGACAAAATGTGTGTAAAAGGAAAAGTAGTTCATTCCAAGGAAAGAAATGTGGTCCACAAAGTCCTCAATTTTTTTGAGGCCGAAGCAACATCAGGAAAGTTATGCATCCCCATCCAACAGGCCCAGAAGAGAACAGCCACTGCACCTGGTGTGCCAATGAGAACAATTGCACGCATCAAGAAAGAATCAACCAAATCACCGATCCTAGTGTCGCCACGTAAAAGAAAGAGACCCGAGAAATATCGAAATGCAGTTTCAAGTGTGGAGGACAACACAAATTGGGAAATTGACAATTTAGTGGAAGAAACCATAGAGGAAATAAGTTTTATGGTAGGCGCCGACTCCTCTTCAGAACATGACTCAGAGTCAACTGAAAGTGCAGAATCAGATTTCGAGAATGGCGACAGTGATACAATTTATTAAATATTTTATATGTAAAATAAATAAATAAATATATATAAAATATAAATATTTTATGTATTTTTTAAATGTTTTAAATATTTTTATAATTTCCCAAATTTTGTATCTCGGGGGGGGGGGGGGATTCCTTAGATGACATGACCATGCAGAGCTAAGCTCTAATCCAGAACTGTCCAAATAGTGGCACACAAACAAGGATAATGTTTAGATAACATATTTAAAATTAAATTAAATTACAAAAATTTATTTCAAAATGAACAAATATTAATACTTTATGAAATATGTAACTGTATAAAATGTGATGCATAGATATTACTGAAATGATTTTCAACGGCAGCAAAAGTATTTGATTGAAAAATTTTCTCTGTGTTTGATAGAAGTTAAACGCTTTATATAAAGAGTAAAATATATAATGATAAAAATATAGAGATGTGAGTATGTCACATTGTGCATTCCTTGCTAAATAAAAGAGAAGTTACAAGATAAGTATTACAACACGAACTCTTCAATTTTAATAAAACATCAACCATTATTGTAATAAATAATTTTAATCATTGTGAAGAAAACAATTCAGCCACATCCCAACACTTACACTTAATGTACTTATACATATAAAGCTCTTTATCGTACTGCACAAATTATAAATTAATTCGCACTAAAGGCGCCAATTCTGGAAACCCGTTCTTCTTAAGACGTTTCTACCTGTCATTGAATTTAACTAATGGACTCGTCCAAAATCACGTGACCCAAATGCCTTCTCGCTGGAGTCGTACTATAGATGTCTTTGCTGCCGCACACTCCCCTCGCTGATGAGGAAGGCCGAGAGGCGTGTCGCCTCGGCGTGACGTCAGGGCCGTAGCTCCTCCTCTGTTCTTATAATTCGGGTTTTTGGCTCGTGAGGCATCTTTGATAGATGTCTTTGCTGCCGCAGATCGAATTTCACAAAATTTGGTAGATAAGTCACTTGTGGGTCACCCTGGTGCTGATTAGATTTTGGTACGATTCGGAAAAAAATAACCTGCCTTTTCTTCCAAAATGGCCCGCAAAAATCGTAAAAATCTAATCTAAAGAACTACGTATGCTCAAATATATCCATTAAATGATTGTTTAATACGTAATTTTTAACGAAGAAAAGAATAAGACCAACCCAATCACACTAGGACTAGCCATTCTCGAGATATTTTAGTTTTTCGTATTTTCTCTGCGCCACCTTTGAAAATAACTCCGGTTACTCAATAAGAAAGAAAATTGAAATAAAAGTGAAATAAATTTAATCAAAATAAAGAGAATGTGGATATAAGTCTGCAGGGAAAGTCATGTGCTGCCCACATCATATTTTTGCTTTCCCTGCAATACATGGTAATGTATGGGGAAAGTATTGGAATCATGTCGAAAATCGCAACTCGAGTTTTCGACGGATCTATGCGTTTCGAGACCTCTAGAATACGAAATACTATTTTTAGCATGACGTCTGCATGTGTGTGTGTGTGTGTCTGTCTGTCTGTGTGTGTGTCTGTCTGTCTCTCTGTGTGTGTGTGTGTATCTGTGTGTATGTGTGTCTGTCTGTCTGTCTGTGTGTCTATCTGTGCAATGTATGTATCCACTCTATCTCATAAATGGACCGAATTTCTTAAAACTTGGTAGGTAAGACCCTGGGGTGTGACTCTGGTGCTGATTAGTTTTTGGTACAATTCAAAAAACATGAACCCGAGTTTTTTTGCGAAACGGCGCGCAAAAATCTCATATATCCACTCTGGCTGAAATACTAATCGACCAAATTTTACAAAATTTTGTAGATAAATCACTTGTGGGATAGTCTGGTGCTGATTAAATTTTGGTACGATTCGGAAGTAAAACAACCTGCCTTTTTTTACGAAATGGTCTGCAAAAATCGACAATATCTAAAAAAAAGACTACGTGCGTTCAAATGTATCAATTAAATGCTTGTTTTATACGTAATTTTTGACGAGGAAAAGAATAAGAACAACTCTATTACTCTAGAACTAACCATTCTCGAGATATTTGAGATTGTTCGCATTTTTATTATGCCGCCTTTGGTAAAATGTCCAGTCACCAAATAAAAGCAGCAATTGAATTAAAAATGCAAATTTAGTGTTATTTTGTGCAATTAAACTCAATTTAATGAGCTCTTAAAGAAATAAAGAAAAAAGGAATTTGAGTCTACAGGGAAAGTCATGTGCTGCCCACATCAGATTTTTACACGTTCCGTCTACTAAGGAAGTTCCCATTATCAAATTGCTCCTTATTTATTCCATGACCTTTGAAGAAACACATGATTCTCTGATATGCAAAACTAGGCGTGGAAAATTTGCAAAAGTTACAGGGCATAAACCATTTTGACCCCATCAAAAGCAACAGCAGAAACATAGATTTCGAGGGATCATATAAAAATAAATTTCGGTAGATAAAATTTCCATTCGAAAACTTGTATACGTACCTACCTTTAGCAAAAGTTTACAGTCTCCAATAGTCTGTCGAAAACTTTACTTATTGATCTCTCCGGCAATTTTGATCGTGTGAGGAACTTTTTTTCGTTTGACAAATTTTGTTATGAAAAATATTTTTAACACTTTTCAACATAGTTGAAAAGTGTTTTTGACTTAGGTCATTCTGTCTGTCTGTCTGTCTGTCTGTCCGTTCGCACGATAACTGCCGTAAAAATGACTTTATCAAAATGAAATTTTAGTATGTTGTTGAGACAGTTTGTGGGATATATGGGAATGTAAATGAATAATATCACCCATTTAGTTTTGGATTGAACCCAGATTGAAAATGTGAAATACATTGAAGCCTATGGGACTTAATTTATCACACATTTTTAAACGAAGTTAAAATTTATAAATTGCTTCGAAAATTTTGCAAAATATTCAAGTTATCATATAAAATGTGCAAAAAGTTTTTCAACAAAATATGTTGGGCAGTTTTATAAATAAAAAAAATATGTGAAGAGATCACGTGACTTATTGCAAGATAAATATAACTGTTTGAGTATTATTGGTGTATCTAAATTCTGTGCTAACGCAGTAATAATATTTTTGATTTTAAATAATCACCAAACTTTGATTATGCCTACAACGAAGCCTAATTTTAACACTGTACTATAGCATGCAAAATATAAACAAATCAAGCGATTGTAAGGTGAGTTATATAGGAATTGCTGATTTTTTTCGCTCAAAATTATTTTGCTCTGGAGTCTGGAATATAAATGATATGAATGAAACAGTCATTGATTTTACTTAGAGGGAAAGGTGATTTATTTTCGATGACGTCATTTAAATAAAGTTCAATTTATGTAAGTAGTATTTTTTTGGATGAAGTTTTAAGTTTTCAAGCATAATAAATTACTGTAGTACTGTGATAATTTAAAATAAGTCAGCGCTGAATGCATCACATTGTAGATATGCTTAAATAAAATTGCATTTCAGTTGGAAAATGTTTCATAATCAATGCTTTATGCATGATTGATCTTTCTTGTTATAATTGAAATTTCTTTCTAGAGGCCATTTGTAAAACGTTACATTCGCACTTAAATGATAAAATATATCATTTTGTCAAAGTTTGATAATCTACCTTAAAGCATTCCTTAATTTGGAATCATGGAGTTACGTTTAATCGTTCAAGCAAAATTTATTTGTGCACTTTTTTTAAACACCCTGTATGTCTTTTTTGATAACACTCATATTTATGGGAAAATTCTTCGATGTGGTGTTCATTTGAAATTCGGCCCCTGAAAATTTACACAAAAGAATGCAAATCACGTCTTAACGAAACGATTGTCTTCTATTAAGGATATTATTGAGCAAAATTTCACTTTATATTCCTCCTTAACTTGTTTTGATTCCAGAAATAATATCATTTGAGCCTCGTTATCATGTATGTCACATCAAGTCGTGGTCTACTCTAGCTCGATATCCTTGAAATGTCATAAGACATCTTCCTTTAAAGCTTTTAAAAACAGCATCATACATGTTAAACAGCTTTGAGCGACTATTGGCAGTGTTCGAACTTAATTCTAAGTGACTTTGAAACAGCAGACTGCTTAAGATAAGCGGTATTTTAAGTCGGAGTATTTATAACTTATCGATGAAGATTTAAAAGTAGGTAAATTGTTTAGTTAAAGCAGACCCGTGTACTTTAAAGCTGTTTTTACTTTCCCTACATAAATAAAATAATGTTTAGCGAAAGTATTATGACGGGTCGTAAATTCGAATTTTCGGCTGAAAAACACGTTTTAAACATCTCTGAACTCAAATCGAACGTTTTAGAAATGATGTTTGCGTGTATGTGTGTGTGCATGTGTGTGTGTGCGTTAATGTGCGTGTGTGCACGTGTATGTGTACGTGTGTGTATGCGCGTTAGTGTGTATGTGTGTGTGAGTGTGTGGGGGGCGTGTATGTATGTGTCAGTGTATCCGTGTGTGTGTTAATGAATGTATGTGTGTTAATGCATGTATGTGTGTCCACGTGTGTAAGTGTGCGTCAGCGTGTGTGTGTATTCGCGTGTGTACGTGAGTGTGGGTGTGTGTCAGTGATCTGTGTGTGTCAGTGAGTGCGTGGATGTGACATCTCCCGAACGAATGGAGCGTTTCGAACGTAATTTGGTACGATTACTACAATCCATAAATTCTAGAACCCCAACGATTTCAAACGCGATCAATTGTTCTGAAGATCCCCCCAAATTTTCGAATTAATTAAAAGAAATCATGACATGCAATAACGTTAAATGACTAAGCATTGTATTCCTTTATTCTAAAACGAATGACATGAAGTTTAGAACTCTAGCTTTAACAGTCCTCGAGACATTGTACGCTTTTCAAATAGGCGCATCTAAAAAATGCATAATAGTCAACAGTACTAAGTATCATTAAGGGTGAGCGTCAGTAAATCTTCTGCCCTATCCGCACTTTGTTAACTTTCGCGGCACACATTTTTCGCCGAAATTCTGCTCAAACAGTTGCGAAATATTTTCTGAAAGATAAAATGCAATGCTTAGATTATATTAAAACTGAATTTAATACCCAATAAAACATAGAGTATATTTTTTATCTTAATCCAAAATATTTTTGGTGCTGCCATCTGTTGTGGTAATTTAATTCATACCGATTATTTATATTTTTTATTGAAAATTTTAAATATCTAATCCTTCTAATACAGTATTAAACACAACAACAGATCATATATAATAATGACACAATCTCGAAAAGGTAATTTCTCATTCTATAAATTTGATAAGGGGATCTGAATGTACATCACTGAGGACTGCAGTTTTGTCTTCGAGTTCCTTTGTCTTCCAGTTCAAGTCCAAGTTCAATTACGTTTCCGTGATTGTAGCATTATTATATATGATCTGTTGTTGTATTTAATAGCGTATTAGAAGGAATATACATTTAAAAATGTTCATTAAAAATGAAAATAGTCGGTATGAATTAAAGTACGACAACAGATGGCAGCACCAAAAATATTTTGAATTAAAATAAAATATATATTCTATGTTTTATTGGGTATTAAATTTAGTTTTAATATAATCTAAGCATTGCATTTTATCTATCAGAAAATATTTCGCAACTGTTTGAGCAGAATTCCGGTGAAATATGTGTGCCGCGAAAGTTAACAAAGCGCGGATAGGACAGAAGATTTACTGACGCTCACCCTTGAATATGTAACACTTGGCGAAAGTTTTGGCGAAGTTGTCGACTAATTTAATAAAATATCGCAATCGACTTTTTAATTAGAAGGCCAAATTGAGAACAAAATGCCGCCAACTTGGCAAAAAATAACGTTAAAATTTCGAAAGCAAGGCTAAATTGAAGAAATTATAATTAATATATTTTAATATAATGGCGCATATTGCTTAGCAAGCGATAGCTATTTCCAATTGTCAAGTCATATATGGCGAAATATAAGTCAAGTGGGTGCTTTAAAGCAATTTTGACTGTTGTAATCTAGACCGGTGTTCAAAGTCAGTGTATTTTCCAACGTTAAAAGCAATGTGCCACCATTATTTCGCATTAAAAGACGTAAAATACTCTCTATCGAGAGAATCACGTTACGCCCACATCAGATTTTTTAAGCAGCTAATAAAGTAATTAAATGTCCCATGATCAAAAATAGGCACTTTATTATATACTTTAAAATAAAGACAACAAAAAAATTGGCCATAATTAAAAGTATTTATTAAAATCTCCTTTAAAGACGTACTAAAATTACACAACCACAGCTCTTTCGGGCATAGCCATGCCCTTCATCAGTGGCATGCCGCTCCTTCAATCGCTCCCAAAATAGTAAAATCTAAAAATCGAAAATTTTCGGGAAAACAATACTTTCTCAATACTACTAATGAGAAAGTAAAAATCTGATGTGGGCAACACATGACTTTCCTTATATAATGCAATCAATTTACTACTTTTACAGTAAGATAAAATAGGTTATTCTTATAGTAGATACTTATATTCTTTCCAAGATATTGAATTTTCGTCAATTAGTTGACAATTTCATTGATTTAGCGACATTTTTATGCATTTAGCGAGATTTTCGTTAGTTTGGCAACATTTATAAAAGTCGCCCAGTTGGCGACATTCCGTCAAATTTGTCGCCAAAGTCTCGCCAAGCTTTACGGACGGAAAAAAGTTATTCTTATTGCAGATAAATGACTATTGGCGTTCAAATACAAAAGTATTACTCAAAGTATCTTTTCTCGTTAATGGAACGAGTTAGATCCACGAGAATGATGTCACCAAATTTATCGCATGACATTACGTATGAAAAGTGAACATGTTTCTTAACAGTTAATATTTTTTTGTTATTTTCGGGATGTTTTGATAAATTTATTTGAAAAATGTGCAATATCTCCAGAACGATTCTTGCTAGCATTCTAAAGTTTATGTCAATCGTTTAGAAAAAAAAAATGACATAAGAAATATCTGTTTGCGTAACTTTACTAAAGGTTTTGATTTTTTGATGATTTTTTTCAAAATTTCACTCGAAAATTTAGTGGGGTTCTATACATTCGATTAAGTTAAAAAACAATAGGCTTCCAGTATTCACGGATTGTAATTTTTTACCAAATTTCATTCGAATCGCTCCGTTTGTTCGTGAGATATCGTATCCACAGACTCACTGATACACACACACACAGACATCACCTCAAAAATGTTCGATTCATAATCAGGGATGCTTGAAACGTGCTCGCCCGTCGAAAACTTGAATTCGAACTTTCGATCCCGTCACAATACTTTCCTTATATATTATACTATGTATATAAAGAAAGCAAAAATTGTAGCATTTTAATTTCTCAGTACGTTAAAATATTTTAAAATTTGATACGTTCGAGATTCCATTTGGTTTAGAAATGATAAAGAGCGCCGTGTACCTTTCCATAATATACTTTCCCACAAAAATTACTCGCTTATATTCTCATCTCCTGCATTTATTTCTTCAAAATAAAATCCGCAGTCTATCCGATGAGTGTATTCTTATTATCAGACATATAAGGAAAGTTTCAAACAAAATACATTTTTCTCGCCGTTCAAGCATTTCTCACTCGCCGAGCTCAGATTCTATTTACATAATCAAGGAATTTCCTCCCCCAGAACGCAATTCGAATCTGTGTAGAATCTTGGAAATTTTCTCTCTTGAATGGCCGAATGAACTCTGTCGCGTTTTGTTTTGGTTCCTTGCATGGCATTTTAAATGCCCGCTAAACTCTGTTGATATTAGTGCAAAAGGTGAATTGTTTTTTTTGCTTTCTGGTACTATTAGAGAAAGTGCTGTTATCCTGTGTGTGTGTGTGTGTGTGTGTGTGAGGGTGTGAGTTTCTGTGTATGTACGTGTGTGTGTGTGTATGTGTGAAGGTGTAAGTTTGTGCGTGTACGTGTTTGTGTGTATATGAGTTTGTGCGTGCTTGTGTTTGTGTGCGTGTGCGTGTTTGTGCGCGTGTTTGTGTTTGCTTATGTATTTTTGTGTGTGTGTATGTATTTATGTTTGTGTGCGTGTTTGTGTGCGTGCTTGTGTTTTCGTGTGCGTGTGTGTGTATGTGTGAAGGTGTGAGTTTGTGCGTGTACGTGTTTGTGTGTGTTTGTGTGTATATGTGTTTGTATGTGCTTGTGTTTGTGTTTGTGTGCGTGTTTGTGCGCGTGTTTGTGTTTCCTTATGTATTTTTTGTGTGTTTGTGTGTGTATGTATTTGTGTTTGTGTGTGTGTTTGTGTGCGTGTTTGAGTTTTTGTATGTATGGTTTGTGTGTGTATGTGTTTGTGTGTGTGTTTATGTTTGCTTATGTATGTTTTTGTGTGTATATGTGCGTGTGTGCGTGTATACGTGAAGTGTGGACGCTATAACTTAAGAACGAATACATGTGTGGTGGGGGGAGTATGGACGCTATAACTTAAGAATGAATACATCTACTACAATAAAATTTGTAGATACAGTCGGTCAAAAATAAAAATCCAAACACAGCTCGTTATTCCGGTTCTTCGAGTCATACAGTCAAATCAAAAGTATCATTAGATTCGGAATAATGTGTCTACTGTAAATAAATGCGCGTCCGATTTGCATAAAGGGTCGTCTTCATAATTAGTTGCTTATTTTCAAAAATTCAAATGACAACATCCATTTAAAACACTTTCGAACAAAATTAAAAGTGTTTATGACTTTGGTCATTATGTCCGTCTCTCTGACTGTTTGCCTATCCGTTCTCACAATAACTGCCGTACAATTGACTTCGTCAAAATGAAATTTTAGTTATTGAGACGATCTAAGGGATGTTTGGGAATGAAAATGAATAATATCACCGAATTAATTTCGGATTTACAAATTGTTTCGAAAATTTTAGGAATTATTCAAATTATCACATAAAATGTGTAAAAAAATTTTCAACAAAATATGTTGGACAATATCTTTTGTTGTGTATAAATAAAAAAAATCTGATGTGGGCATCACATGACTTTCCTTATATAATGCAATGAATTTACAACATTTACAGTTTAAAAAAATGTAGTTCTTATAGTAGATATTTATATTCTTTCCAAGATATTGAATTATCTTCAATTAATCGTCATTTTCATTGGTTTAGAGTCATTTTTATCCATTTGGCGAGATTTTCGTTAGTTTGGCAACATTTAAAAATGTCGCCAAGTTGGCGACATTCCGCTAAATTCGTCGCCAAAATCTCGTCAAGCGCTATGGACATAGAAATAAGTTATTCTTACAGCAGATAAATGACTATTGGCGTTCAAATACAAAAGTATTACTCAAAGTATCTTTTCTCCTGAATGGAACGAGTTAGATCCACGAAAATGATGTCACCAAATTTATCGCATGATATTACATATGAAAAGTGAACATGTTTCTTCACAGTTAATATTTTTTAATTTTTTGGGATTTTTGGATATAGTTATTTGAAAAATGTGCAATATCTCGCGAACGGTTCATGCTAGCATTCTAAAGTTTATGTCAATCGTTTTCTAAGGAAAAATTACATAGGAAATGTCGATTTACGTAACTTTATTAAAGGTTTTGATTTTTTGATGATTTTTTCAAAATTTCAATCAAAAATTTAGGGGGGTCTGAACATTTGATTGTGTTTTAAAACAATAAACTTTCAGTATTCACGGATTATGATTTTTGTACCAAATTTCATTCGAATCGCTCCATTCATGCGTGAGATATCGTCCCCCCCCACACACACACACTTTCACACACAGACAATACTTCAAAAATGATCGATTCGTGATCAGGGATGCTTGAAACGTGCTCTCCCGTCGAAAACTCAAATTCGAATTTTTCTTTATACATTATGTATATAAGGAAAGTAATATATGAAAAGATCACGTGGCTCACTACAAAATAAAATATGGCTTTCATTTTTTCCCGCTGTGCATAGTAGAGATGTTTAAAAGTCGTTCAAATTTATATTTAGTGTTGCATCCATCATCAAACCGCTTTATTTTTGCTTATTATCTGTGCATTTAAATTCTGAAATAACGCAGTTACGATATTTTTATTTTAAATTATCACTAAACTTTGATTATTCCTATAATGCAGTCCAATTTTAGAGCTATATCATATAGCATGCAGAATGTAAACAGTATGTAATAAAATAAAGGTCACGCATACACTGCAGTTATACTTTTCTACTTCGTTGATATGGCGAATTCCTCATAAATACATCTTATCAAAAAACTTGTGGGTTACAGACCTCGTCAGTTTCATGGCCAGAGCAAATGGCATTTTCAACCATCAATATGTAAATATGGTTTATGGAAAATGCATAATGCACAAATGCGGAATAAAAATGTATGAATGAAGTTTATGGAAAATGCAAAATTTAGTGCCATTGAGGCCACAAATTAATTTTTCTCACGAAGTTGGATGAATATCAATGCCATTTTATTAGAAACATACAAAAATGTATTTTCAATTTATGGCTGATTTAGTTGGAAATTCTACAATATTTCTTTGAGAATTGGTTTTTAGTTTTTTAGCCTCAAATCCGCATCGCATTAAAACATTAAACGGCATTAAAACAGTTTTTACGCTCTTGGGACAATTGTTTTCTTCTTCTTCGACCCAGACTGTCCGACCTACCTGAAGGTTTCTGTTTGGACTGCCTGGAAGTGCCACCCAATTTAGATCAGAACCCAGTGGAGGCAGTATTCACAGAGACCTACCATCTTTCCCCTAACACCAACCTCTCGGAAGGACTTACGGATCCACATATTTAACGTGCCCGTACTCTTTGTGAATAAGGGGCAATTTGGGCAGAGCCGCCAGGATTAGAACTCAGGTTATCCGGGTATAATCCCTGCGAACTAACCACTGAGCTGTCTCACACCCAGATGCAATAGTTTTAAAATTATGAACTAAAAGACAAAATTTCAAATACTATTAGCGCTAATAAATTTGATACTATTAACGCTAATTAATTTGATACTATTAACGCTAATATATGCATAAAACATTATAACTCAACAAGAAGTAAGGTGAGAGTTCCTGTCAATAACTTCTGGGAATAGAATCTATTAAGCTGCTAACAAGCCCGGTATCTTAACGAAATAATTCCCCAGCTACATAAGCGGATCTCAAAAGCTCACTAATATTTTATGGAATATCTTACTTTCACATACAGCTACAATACATGAAATTTGGATAAAATAATGTTCTTCGTGGTCATCGTTCTCACTTCTAAATACAATTAACAAGTCATTTAAAAAATATATTAATTCTAATTTCAATAAGGTAGTCCAAATATTTTCTGCAATTAACAGCACGGAGAATTAAGTGTGCACATATTCTTAAGTAAAGTTCTAACATTGAAAAATATATGCATTCAGCTTAATTGGCAATTTCACCATTTATTGTTGTGGATTTCAAATTTTGAAAACAATTCCAAATTAAGGTCATTTTATATAAAAATGTTGCATAATATTAAACGTATAGTTATGTAAAATGAAACCGACATGGATATAAAGACTATATTTTTACTTACCCTACAATGCAATGTATAGGATAAGTATTCAAATCGCGTCGAAAAGCGAAACTCGAATTTTCGACGGATTTACAATTTCAAGTACCGTAGAACATGAGTACACTATTTTTAGCGTGACGACTGTGTGTATGAATAACCAATTAACCAAATTTTATAAAATTTGGTAAGTCACATGTAGTTAACCCTGGAGCTGATTAGAATTTAATACGATTCAGGAAAAGGGAAACCTGACTTATTTTGCAAAATGGTCCACGAAAATCATATGTATCAAACAAATTGACTAAATTTCACAAAATCTGGTATATAAGTGACTGGTGCTCCTGATTTGGTTTTGGTAGAATTCGGAAAAAAAATAATCTGCTATTATGGAAAATGGTCCTCAAATATCGTCCAGATCTAAAACAAGAAAGATCAATCATGCTTAAAGAATTAATTATGAAACACTTTTCAACTTCAATGCAATTTTATTTAAACATCTCTAAAATGCAATACATTCCTCGGTAATATTTTAAAACTTATCACAATACTACATTAATTTATTATATTAGAAAACTTAAACATTCATCGAAAAAAAATGAACTTCATTCAAATGATGGCATTGAAATATAAATTACCTGGTATAAACATCTCTAAAATGCGATAAATTCCTCGGTAATATTTTTTAAATTATCATAATACTACAATAATTTATTAAAATTTGAAAACTTCATCGAAAGCAAATGAAATTTATTCAAATGACGTCTTCGAAATATAACACGCCTGGTCTCTCTATAAAAGCAGCATTTCATTCATAAACTTTTTTCCATTAATTTCATTCATCACAATAATATAATAATTTATTTTATTTAAAAACTTAAGACCATGGAGATACACGTAATTAAACGCTATACTTAAAACTTTATCGAAAAAATCGTCTGCTTCTCTGTATAAAATCAATGAATATTTCATTCATATCAGCTATATTGCAGATTCCATGAGCTAAATAATTTTGCGTTAAAGAAATGCAGCACTTTTTATACAACTCATTCTACATCTTTTGGTATTTACATTCTCTATAAGTGAAAATTAGGCTTCGTTGTAGAAATAATCGAAGTTGGATGATCATTTAAACTCAAATGCATTGAAATTGCGTTGTTTCAGTATGTAGATGCACAGAATTTAAACAAAAATAAAGCGGTTTCAGGACGGATACAACACTAAATATGTGCACAATACAACACTTTAAAAATTACGATTTTGATACAAGATGGATGCCATATTTTATTTTGAAGTGGATCACGTGATCTCTTCATATAATGATCGCTTCATATAAAAGGTGTAATTATTATTTTTCTTTTTATTAAAAAACTACTGAATATATTTTGGTGAAATTTTTTTATATATTTTATGGGATAATTTGAATATTTTCTAAAATTTTCAAAGCAATTTGTGAATTTTAAATCCGCTTAAATGATTGAAAAATTAGGTCCCAAATGGTTCAATGTATTTCATTTTTTCAACCCGGGATCAATCCAAAACTAATTCGGTGATATAATCCATTTATATTCCTTAGGTCCCACATACCGTCTGAACACCATACTAAAATTTATTTTGATTAAGTCATTTTTACAGCAGTTATCGTGCTAACGGACAGACAGAGAGACAGACAGACAGAATGAACAAAGTCATAAACACTTTTCAACTTTGTTTTAAAGTGTTAAAAAAGTACTCAAAAACTAGAAGTGCACCAAAAATTGTGACTTAAATTTCTTTATATTATATATTTCGTACGAAAAATATGTATAAAGCTAATAACGTGGAGTTAGAAAGAAGGAGATGAATTCATTATGGATGAAACGCTTGAAAATGTCACAATGCTCTGAGAATTATAAATATAGGTGTCAAGGTGTATAGGTGTAAGACTACATTAATTTATTATATTTGAAAACTTAAAACTTTATCGAAAAAAATGAATTTCATTCAACTGACGGCAGTGAAATATAAAATGCCTAGTTTAAACATCTCTAAAATGCGATACATTCCTGGGTAATATTTTTTAAATTACCATAATACTACAATAATTTATAATATTTGAAAACTGCATCGAATTATTCATTTTTATTATCGAATTATTCATTTATTGATTTATATTCCAATAGGTCTGAACAACATACTAAAATTTCATTTTGATAAAGTCATTTTTACTGCAGTTATCGTGCTAACGGAGAGACAGGCAGACAGAATGAACAAAGTCATAAACACTTTTCAATTATGTTGTAAAATGTTAATAATAAACAAGAAAGATCAATCATATTTAAAGCATTGATTATGAAACACTTTCCAACTTCAATGCAATTTTATTTAAACAAGTCTAAAATGCAATACATTCCTCGGTAATATTTTAAAACTTATCACAATACTACATTAATTTATTATAGTTGAAAACTTAAACCTTCATCGAAAAAAAATGAACTTCATTCAAATGACGGCATTGAAATATAAATTGCCTGGTTTAAACATCTCTAAAATGCGATACATTCCTCGGTAATAATTTTAGAATTATCATAATACTACGCTGATTTATTATATTTGAAAACTTCATCGAAAACAATTGAAATTCTTTCAAATGACGTCATAGAAAAAATAACACTCCTGGCTCTCTCTATAAAAGCAGCATTTCATTCATCAATAATTTCCCATTCATGCCATTCATCACAATGCTATAATAATTTATTTTATTTAAAAATTAAGACCATGGAGCTACATGTAATTAAACTCTATGCGTAAAACTGCATCGAAAACAATCTCGTCCTTCTCTTTGTAAAATCAATGAATATTTCATTTATATCAGCTATGCAGACTTTATGAACTAATGATTTTGTATTAAAGAAATACAGCAATTCTAATACAACTCATTCTACATATTTTGTTGTTTACATTTTACATAGGTGAAAAATAGGCTTCGTTGTAGAAATAATCAAATTTGGATGAGCATTTAAACTCAAATATATTGTAATTGCGTTGTTTCAGTATGTAGATACACAGAATTTAAGCAAAAATAAAGTGGTTTTAGGACAAATACAACATTCAATATGAATTAAAAAGAACTTTAAAAATCACGATTTTGAAAAAAGATGGATGCCATATTTCATTTTGAAGTGGGTCACGTAATATTTTCATATCATGGTCACGTGATCTCTTCATATAAGAGGTGTTATTATTATTTTAATTTTTATTTAAAAAACTACTGAATATATTTCGCTGAATTTTTTTTATATATTTTATGGAACAATTTGAATATTACCTAAAATTTTTGAAGCAATTTGTGAATTTTAAATCCGCTTAAAAAATGCTTGAAAAATTAGGTCCCTTAGGGTTCAATGTATTTCATTTTTTCAACCCGGGTTCAATCCAAAACTAATTGGGTGATATTATTCATTTATATTCCCATAGGTCCTACAGACCGTCTGAACAACATACTAAAATTTCATTTTGATTGTCATTTTTACGGCAATTATCGTGCTAGCGGACAGACAGACAGACAGACAGACAGACAGACAGACAGAATGAACAAAGTCATAAACACTTTTCAACTTTGTTGTAAAGTGTTAAAAATAAGAAAATGAATTTGAATCTGTGAGGAAAGTCATGTGCTGCCTACATTATATTTTTTAGATTGAGCAAACGAAAACCATGTACCTCGATTGACTATTCTAAATGGCATTGTTATCCAAAACATTCTATTCAAATATTTAAATTAATGCTCCCAAAAAAAGTATAATTTCCGTTCACACTTCACAAAATTATCTTCCACTATACTTATGGATTTTTTACTCTCTTATACATAGTATTGAGAAAGTACTGTTTTCACGAAAATTTTTGATTTTGAAATTTTGATACCAATATATGTTTTAAGGTCCCCCCGAACAAGTTTCACTACTTTTGGAGTGATGTCCGTCTGTCTAATATATGTGGTAGATTTTTTTCTGTATACACGACGGCAGCCACAGATATTAATGGATTTTCACAAAACTATATATCCGGCTTTTTTATCAGAAAATCTAGAACTAAATAGATTTTTTTTTAATTCGAGCGAAAACTTTGAAATTTATTCGAAATTTTATCGTTTTTTAATACGGCAGCATAGGACAAAATTTAGCATAATCATGCATGAAAGTTATTATTTATAACTCAATTATAGCGAGACTTAACCTTTTGCTTACAGGTGGGACAGCATCCATCCCAAACGAAGAACCTCTCAAAAAGACAGGTATTTCACATACCCTATCCCAAACAGTTCGATCCCCCTTTTCAGACATTGGCGTCCAAGGACACCAATGTCTGACGCTGTCCCACCCGTAGGCAAAAGGTTTATAGTTTCAATCACTGTTGCGTAAACTAGCTGCGATGCAATTTCTTTTTGATCGAGACGTCAGACATTGGCATTTTTCAAAGCCACACCTCCGCAAATTTTGCTAATATTTTATATATATATCCTTAATTTTAAACGATAAGCAAACAGAGTGCACTTGCTTATTTGTGAATAACCATCACGAGAATTATATATTCTAGAACCGACAGGGGAGCAAGTTACCTTCCGGAGGGGGCACATAGTGAAGTATGGTATCAATTGAAATATTTTTCAAGTCCTTTAAAGTGAAGGGCAATGTGCTATAGTTGTAATAATTTGGACCGATATTTCAAATTTTTTCCTGTAAAATTTGAAAAGAAAAAATGAATTTCGGTGTGAAAAAGCCGAGTTGAGCCACACATCATTTAATTCTTACATAGTGATTGGGGTGATTAAAGCTTTTCCTAGAAACCCTGTATTTTAAAACAATGCTACATGACAGTATTCTTACCATCATTCACTTAGAGAAAGCTTCAAGTTGCCAGCCAAATATATTTTTCTCTCTGTTATGACATTCCTTACGCCGGGCTCAAATGCCATTTGCATAATCAAGAAATTCCCCAGTGAACGCAGTTCAAATTTGACTAGAATCTTGAGAATTCTCTCCTGAATGATAGAACAGAACAACCCCATTTTATTTAGTTTTACGTTCCTTGCATTTTTCAAAGCCACACCTCCGCAAATTTTGCTAATATTTTATATATATCCTTAATTTTAAACGATAAGCAAACTGAGTGCACTTGCTTATTTGTGAATAACCATCACGAGAATTATATATTCTAGAAATGGCATTTTTAGAAAAGGAGTTTTATTTCTAAAACGAATCTTTAATACCCTCAAGCTGTGCATATAGTTTTAGAATATGGCTTTAGAGATCCCATGCCATTGGTAGAATATTACAGAATTTTTATAAAATATAGTACACTGTAAAAGTTTACTTCGTATTTCTGTATTACAAAGTAAAAGTTTGTTTTCTGCTGAATACAATTTATAGTCTTAAAACTCGTGTCTTAGATACTTGAAATATAAAGTTATATAACTAAGATCTTCGGGATTAACTCAAAGTATCCTTAAGTGGACGGTGAACGCTGAAATGAGCAAAAATCCACTAAAAAAATTTTTTTTTAATATATAACATTATTTTACACATTTAACCTTTCGCTTAACAGTTCGATCCCCCTTTGCAGGCATTGGCGTCCATAGAAATCGCTGCAAAGGGGGATTGAACTATTTGGGATAGGGTATGTCAAATACCTGTCTTTTTGAGAGGTTCTTCGTTTGTGATGGACGCTGTCCCACCCGTAAGCAACAGGTTAAATGCATTTTTTTTTCGAAACGGAATTTTCAAGGGTTTTATATTTTTTAAATGCTCCATGAGTCTTAATTTTTGTTTGAGATGCATGAAATTTGGCAAGAAGACGCCTCTCATACTTTTTAATGAAACTGTGTACGCATTTTATAATTGGACTTTATTAAGGTAATTAAAAGTGAATTAAAGAACCTAATTAAATGATGAAAATTAAATTTTAATGCAGAAAAATATTTTTGAAAAATGAACTTTCTAAGGAATTTAAAAATGAAAACCTAAATTTGTTCATAATGTGTTTTTGAGTGATCATAATGTAAAATTAATCAAAAATGTGAACAAATGGCACGCAAGGAGCATTTTCAAATTTTCGTTAAAAAAATTAAATTTTAAAAAAAATACAAAATTATAACTAAATTGAAAAAAATTAATTGTATTATATATAGCAATGTTAAGAGGAATATTTACACAAATTTTCATGTTTCTAAGTCAATAAATATATAAAAATATTTCAACGTCCACCGTCCCCTTTACGGCCAATACCAGCACACAGAGACCCAATATTTAAAATCCAACCTCTTCGTTAACAAAAAACAAGACAGAAACAAATAGGTCTATATACAGGAAGCAGACATATTATTGTACAGGCTATTCAGTTGAATGAACTTAAAAACACACAGAAATTGCAGGGTTTAGTGATATAATATAAACTTTTGGGATTATTTGTAGTTAACATGGACGTTTTACTTTCTGATACGTGATATTGAGAAAATATTGTTATCACAAAAATTTTCGATTTCGAGATTTTAATGCCAATATACGTTTGAAGATCACCTGACCACGTTTTGACTATTTCTGGAGTGATGCCCGCCGGTCTGTCTGATGTCTGTGATCGATTTCTTGTCACAATAGCAGCCACAAATATGAATGGATTTTCACGAAACTTTCTATCCAGCTTTGCTATCAGAAAATCTAGAACTAGATAGAATTTTTTTTAAATTCGAGCGAAAGCTTCTATATTTATTTGAAATTTTATACTTTTTAACATAAGACAACATTTGATATAATCATGCATAAAAGGGATTATTTGTGGCTTAATTATCACAAGACTTTGAAATTTCAATCACTATTGTGAAAAATAGCCGCATTACAGTATATTTTTGTTCATGACGTCATTATCCCCCTTGGGGGGTGGGGGGGGGCAAGATACTTCCCGAAGAGAGTAGATTGTCAAGTGTGGTATCAATTAAAAGATTTGTTTCAAACTCTTTAAAATGAAATTTAACATGCTATAGTTGTAAAAATTTGGACGATTGTTTCGCGTTTTTTCTTGTAAAATTTGAAAAGAAAATTAATTCTGGTATGAGAAAGTCGAGTGGAGCCACACTTCACTTAATTCTTACAAAGCGATTGGAGTCTTAAGGCCCTTCCGAGGAACACTGTATTTTAAAACAATGCTACAGGTATTTTAAAACAATGTATTTATCTTAAAACAATGCTACATGAGTGTATTATTACCATCATTCACTTAGAGAAAGCTTCACGTTGCCAGCCAAATATATTTTTCTCTCTGTTATGACATTCCTTACGCCGAGCGAGAATGCCATTTGCATAATCAAGAAATTCCCCAGTGAACGCAGTTCAAATTTGACTAGAATATTGAGAATTTTCTCTTGAGATAGAACAACCCCATTTTATTTAGTTTTACGTTCCTTGCATTTTTTAAAGCCACACCTCCGTAAACTTTGCTAATATTGTTGATATACCCTTAAGATATACCCTTTGTTACTTTCCTTATATACATAATGTATGAGGAAAGTATTGTGACGGGGTCGAAAATTCGAATTCGAGTTTTCGACGGGAGAGCACGTTTGAAGCATCCCTGGTCATGAATCAAACATTTTTGAAGTGATGTCTGTGTGTGTGTGTGTGTGTGCTTGCGCGTGTGTGTGTGTGTATGTGTGTGTGTCAGTGAGTCTGTGGAGACGATATCTCACAAACGAATGGAGCAATTTGAATGAAATTTGGTACAAAAATCACAATTCGTGAATACTGGAAGCCTATTGTTTTTAAACGTAATCAGATGTTCAGAATCCACCTAAATTTTCGTGTGAAATTTTGAAAAAATCATCAAAAAATCAAAACCTTTAATAAAGTTACGGAAATAGACATTTCTTATGTAATTTTTCCTTAGAAAACAATTGACATAAACTTTAGAACACTAGCATGAAACATTCTCGAGATATTGTACATTTTTCAAACAAATTTATCAAATAAAATTAACTGTTGAGCAACATGCTCACTTTTCATATGTAATATCATGCGATAAATTGGGTGACATCATTCTCGTGGATCTAGCTCGTTCCATTCATGAGAAAACATACTTTGAGTAATACTTTTGTATTTGAACGTCAATAGTAATTTATCTGCTATAAGAATAACTTATTTCTCCATCCATAACGCTTGACGAGATTTTGGCGACGAATTTGGCGGAATGTCGCCAACTTGGCGACTTTTTTAAATGTCGCCAAGTTAATGAAAATCTCGCCAAATGGATAAAAATGACGCTAAATCAATGAAAATGACGACTAATCATTGAAAATTTAATATCTTGGAAAAAATATAAATATCTACTATAAGAAAAACCTATTTTTTATTACTGTAAAAGTAGTAAATTCATTGCATTATATAAGGAAAGTTATGTGTTGCCCACATCAGATTTTTTTAAATAATAAGCAAATTGAGTCAACTTGCTTATTTGCGAATAACCACCACGAGAATTATGTATTCTAGAAATGGCATTCTTAAAAAAGGAGTTTCATTTCTAAAACGAATCTTTTAGACCCTAATGTTGTGCATATAGCTTTAAAAGGGGCTTTAGTGACCCCATGCTATTGTCAGGATATTACAGAATCTTTATAGAATAATGTACGCTGTAAAAATTTACTTCGTACTTCTGTATTACAAAGTAAATGTTTGTTTTCTGCAAAATACAATTTGTCAATTTTCAATACATAGTGCAAGTATCTAAGACACAGTCCTAAAGCTCGTCCCTTAGATACTTGCAATATAAAGTGACACAACTGAAAATTTCGGGATTAACCCAAAATAGCCTTAATGGCCAAGACAAGCACACAGAGGACTAGTATTTAAAATCCACCTTCTTTATTAACAAAAAATAAATCATACAGAGACTGGTTGTTGAAACAAAGAGGTTTATATACAGGAAACAGACATGATATTGCTCAGGCCTGTTCAGTTGAATAGGCTTAAAAATACAGAAATTGTTGGGCTTGGTGGTTTATGTAAACTTTCTGGATTACCCGTGGTGACAACAATACTGACGGAACATTCTTACCAACTTCCATCAAATGCCGTCCTTTGGTCTCAGGAGGGATACTGCCTGCCAGACGTCCAGGCTAAGGATTTGATGCTTAGCTCTTTCGGGTACGACGGTAAAACATGCGAAAGCGAATACTAATTCTTATTAACCAAACCACGAACCGAAACTTTATCCTGTTCTACCACCAGGATCGCAGAAATTTGTTAGCCAGCTCTGGATTGGTCTGCATACCCAAACCAGTACCAAGTTGTTAGTACAAAGTAAATCATAACTTACAACGTAAACTGAGAGAAGTCATAACCCAAAGGTTATATAGACCTCACAAATTTCTTCATAGATTCAGGCTTAGCCCGCAGATTTTTCATTGAGTATTTTTATACAGGTTTTTCATAGAATTTTTTTGGCAGGACTGAACTTGGACTTCAGTTTTACCTTGAAACAACTTTTTTTCTCAGTTACGAGCGCAAAATGTACTGTAAATCATATTTTTGACACATTTGGACCAACAACATTTTGGTTTGGATCAGACCAGGCTGAGAAAAAAGAGTCTTTGTATCGGGACGGGTTCATGTACTATTCTTGAAAATTTATATCGAGTGCAGGGGCCTGTACTACCGAGCCGGCCGAGTTGTTGTTGTTGTTGTTACCCAGACCGTCCGACCTACCAGAAAGGTGTAAGGTAACTGTTTGGACGGCCGGGAAGTGCCACCCAATTTAGACCGGAACCCAGTGGGGGAGGCATCCACAGGGACCGTACCCTCCTTCCCCTACCACCAATCTCTCGGAAGGACTTACGGACCCACATGTTTAACGTGATCGTACTCCGCGTGAACACGGCGGTAGTTTTGGCAGTGGCTGGAATCGAACCCGGGCCTACCGAGTGCAACTCCAGCGCGCTAACCAATGGGCTACCGCGCCCCCGAGCCGGCCGAGTGCAAGAATTCGCATCTAAAGAAGCAATGCCATTGCATTATGTAGTAAAAGTTATGTGCTGCCTATGTCAACTTTTATTGGGGCTGGTAACAAATGATACGCTACTGATTAAATACATTTGGCTCATTTATATTACTTATTACAACTTTTAATACCGTTCTCATCCGTGTCGAAGTTGTCATCTTTCTGCAAATATTGTACTTCTACACTCTTTTCTGAAGTTATAATTGTTTCTCCATAGGAAACAATGGTATGGAAACCTTATATTTCGAATAATTTACATTTTAGTTATTTTAATTATAGTATTATTAAGTTCTATCCGGTTGTAATTTTCAATTTGCTGCTCTTCAAGTTCAAAGGGCCCTTGACGATAGCGAAGAAGCTATGCGGACAGCTATACCGTCATATATTCATCTCATCCACTATAGAGAAACTAAAATATTTCAAGTAACTGAATGCATTCTAGAAATTTAATATTTTCGAATTACACCTTTTACGATGTTATATCAATTACAAAATTGCTATGATATTGCTTCTCATATGGTTTTGATATTCTGAATATATATATACAGAGGGTCCCAAAAACATTGACTTCGGCTTTTATTCCTTAAATATTGATCTCAGACATATATAATAAATTAAAAAATTGCGTAAGAAAAGTTACAGAATTTTATGAAATCGATGAAAATTTTCAGGGAATTAAGTTTGAAGACATACAAAAATTTAAATTTTTATACGGCCCCCGTACAAAAACATTTCCAATGAGTAAAATATGCCCCATGCACTAATAAGGTTATGTATACAATTTCAGCATTTTATCATAAAAAGTCCCAGAGACATGTTTAAATAAAGTTGGCGAGAGATTAATCACAAATTAAAATGTAAATGTTTATAGCAAAAGTGCAAATGACGCAACGCAGAAATGCATCATAGGCAAATAATATATGCCTCTTATCTATAATGGATCTTTGGCATGGATGGAAAACATTTTGAACAAGCTTTGTAATCTTTGTCTAAAGTTATTATTTCTGCACAGTGTAGATACTTTTGTACCAATAAATAACAAAATTATTTTTTATTTATGTAATCATTGTTTTCTTTCGTAATTTGTGTATGACCCCTGAAACGCGATCTGCCGACATGATTTTTCCCTCTGAGAACCCATGTCGATACATCGAAAAGTGGTTTAAGTCAGCATTTTTGTCTTTTCATATCTCTGGGACTTTTTGTGATAAAATGTTGAAATTTTGTACATCCCCTTATTAGTGTATGGGCACATTTTACTCATTGGCAATGTTTTTGTACGGGGGCCATATAAAAAATTTAAATGCTGTATTTCTTCAAATTTAATCCCTTGAAAATTTTTATCGATTTCATAAAATTCTGTACCTTTTTTACGCAACTTTGTAATTTATTATATATGTCTGAGATCAATATTTAAGGAATAAAAGCCGAGGTAACTGTTTTTGGGACACCCTGTATATACAAGAGAAAATTTGTATGTATGTATGTATGTTCATGAAATGAATGTATGTATGTTCATGAAATGTAAGTCCATAAATGAAAACCCACTTCTAAAATAAGTAGAAACTTGTTATTTGGTTTAAGGATGTCGCAAATAATGTAACTGACCAAAAAATTCCAAAAACACGAAATTTCTTCATAGGGGTTTGAAGGAGGTGAATTTATTCCCCAAATCTGGTTCATATTTGGAAATTTTGTGAAAATTAGTCAATTAGTTTTCAGCTAGAGTAGATATATTCGACTGCGATCCGTTTAGCAAAGAAAGGTAGATTATTGTCCCCCTGAATAATACCAAAATCTAATCAGCACCAAGGTAACCCACAAGGGACTTACCTACCAAATTTTATGAAATTTGGTCCATTAGTTTTGAGTTAGAGTGAATGCATACATTGCACAGACAGACAGACACACAGACGTCACCTTAAAAATAGTTTTTTCGTTTTTTAAAGTGCTTAAAATGTGTAGATTTTTTGAAAACTCGAGTTGCGATTTTCGACACGATACCATAACTTTTCCTAATTGTTACCATGTATTGCATGGAGACTCTACTATCCTATCATTTTTTTACATATTTTACTTACGTTTTAAATCTTACAATGAATCATACAGAAAGGTACAAGTATTATTCCCCTGGCCAATGTTCTTCCATTGCATAAGTTATTGCACATATAGATGAGGTGGTCGCGGTAGCCCAGTGGTTAGCTCACGGGAATTGCACTCTGTAGGCCCGGGTTCGATTCCCTCTACTGTCAAAACTGCCGCCCTGTTCACGCTGAGTACGATCATGTTAAACATGTGGGTCCTTAAGTCCTTCCAAGAGGTTGATGGTAGGGGAAGGAAGCTACGGTCCCTGTGGATGTCTCCCCCACTGGGTTCCGGTCAAAATTGAGTGGCCCTTCCCGGCCGCCCAGACAGTTACCTTATACCTTTCTGGTAGGTCGGACGGTCTGGGTCTCAACAACAACATATAGATCAGGTACGAAAACTAAGGAGTAAAATCTAAAACGCCTACATTTCTTCTTAAGAGGTTTTTATGGGCGTTGTTTAGTGTGGCGTCGGTTTGTGAAACCACAAGATACAAGTTAGAATTAAACACATTTATTGAATTTGAAAATAAACAAGGCAATGATCAAAATAGTGGAAATAGTACATTAAACAATTACGCAATAACTCAGAATTACACTCGGTAGGGTGACAATTAAGAACACCCCTGGAGGAAGAGGAGCAGAGAGAACACATATATTTTCTGATATACAAAATACACAATATCTGTCATATTATATTTAAATCACATAACATTTTAGAATAACCATTTCACACTCAAGGCAGCAATAATACTTCAAATTTCTGATCGGATTAGTAATAATATTCTATCTCATGAGAATGAAATTAGACAAAAGGTTACCTTGTCTCTTTAAAACACAACAATTAACACGTAGGGACATGGATCGAAATTTTGGAGTCTCTACACGGAACAGTTCTTGCACCAAACAAGGAACAATGGATACACACTGAAGAAACAGGCGAAATCTTGGCTGAACACAAGGAAACTCTTCGCTCGCCAGGATGTCAAGGAATTGAGTTTTTTGGCAATAGATACCACCCGTGAGGTGACCGGGTGTTGAAGACCCAGACCGTCCGACTCGTCACCAAGGACTTGAGCATCTATTTGGACGGCCGAGGTGACCGGGTGTCGAAAACCCAGTCCATCCGTCTCGTCCGAGGACTTAGAGAAACCATTTGAATGGTCGGGAGGTGACCGGGTGTTGTTGTTGTTGAGACCCAGACCGTCCGACCTACCAGAAAGGTGTAAGGTAACAGTATGGACGGCCGGGAAGTGCCACCCAATTTAGACCGGAACCCAGTGGGGGAGGCATCCACAGGGACCGTACCCTCCTTCCCCTACCACCAACCTCTCGGAAGGACTTACGGACCCACATGTTTAACGTGATCGTACTCCGCATGAACACGGCGGCATTTGTGGCAGCGTGCAAATCTAGCGCGCAAACCACGGGGATACCGCACCCGAGATGGCCAACAGCACGCGGCGTTCCGAGGTGGTCACCCACCAAGTACTAACCGCGCCCGATGCTGCTTCACTTCGGTGATCTAACGAGAACCGGTGTTTTCAGCACGGTACGGCCGTTGGCCCAGGTGACCGGGTGTTGAAGACCCAGACCGTCCGACTCGTCCAGAGGACTTAGAGTAACTAGTTGGACGGCCGGTCAGGTGACCGGGTGTGAAAGAATAGTCCCAATGTAGCTCATGCATGTCGTAAGAGGCGACTAAAATGGGTACCCAGCGTCCGGGGGTATAGCCGGGCACCTTGCCCCTGGGGATTATATCAGGGGACTGGCCCTCCAGGTTGTGGGTTGGGCGTGGTGCTAACAACTCCACCCCGTAAAAAAAACCTTGTTACGAAACCTCAACCTAATGCTAAATAATTAAAAACTGGCAAAGAGTCGCTTTGGACCGACGGTGTTGGAAGAGGCGTGCTGTCGAGGCAGCTAAGACCTGTAACAGGTTGTTACGCTCTTCAAGAGGAAGAATAGATACACGAAGAAAACAACTGGACGTCATCACACTACCGAAAACACTCGATTTCACTCAGGAACTAGTGGAGTCCAGACTTCGATAAACTATTCCACACAATTCAACAAAATCCACACGAAGAGGGGCCAGGCATAAACAATCGCTATAAATAGCTACTTAGCTTTAATTGCATCTCGAAGCCGACCCAAAGGAAGAATACTTTATTCCATCAGAATAAGACTCCATTTCTTCACAAGCCCGGGAGTACATTTTTGCAAGAACGACGATCGTGTCTTCTCCTGGGCCATATCCGCCCAAAAACACTCCTTCTTTGTTATTACATTTTTAATTCGTAACTATATTTTAACAAATCACAATTAGAACTTTTCATTCTCACATTCATGATCCGACGCGCGTTTCAACACCACTCCTCTGTTCCAACGACCCCTCCACACTGCCGCCAAATCCTTTTTCAAACCGGCGCGTGCACAAAATCTGCAAGTTCCCAACTAGCGACTGAGAAGCGAAAATACAAAATTATTTTACTAATATTTTTCTGGAACATAAACAATTTCGCAATTTAAGCGTTCTCTTCCCTTAAAAGTCAATGGAATTGAAAACATGTTGAAGATACATTTATATTGCAAAATTAACACTTTCAATCACACAGAAATAAAACAATACTTTAATATAAACACAAATATAACACAGAGGTGTGAAAGCCTTATCACATTAGGGTTGTATATCCGTAAATTCTAAATAACTTCCAAATGAATTAGAAATCAGAAAATTGCTGCACATATAGCTAGCTCATGTACTAAAATCCAATCGCGACCCTTCATATCCTTTCAAAGAATGTGTTTTATGGGTTCTTTTCGATATAACCATGTTAGAACGTTGAAAATTGTTATACATATTACTTAAGTACTGACACTACATATGAAAATTGAAACCACTCAAATTTCCTCATAAAATGAGGTTACAGACAGGCTAGGCCCATATTTAATTACTATCTGGTCCCCTCAATTTCAGACATTTTCTAATTTAATCATATGTCAGCTTCTAAATATGCTAGAGCTTAGCTTTAAAGATTAAAATTCCTAGCTTGAACTAATGAAATCGGCGTATGGATTGCATGTGCCATGCGCGATTATTTAGGGAATATAAGCAGGGTCAAACTTAGCCTAACTAGAGCCCTGTTAAACATTCCTGCATGGTTCCCTTCGCCACTAGACATAATTAAAATGAACCAAAATATTTTTTATTTCAAAACAAAATTGCAAACAAAGAAAATGGTAAACAAACAAAATGATGTTCTTATATACACCTCTGTTGCAAGAAAATATACGCACCCTTAAGAAATTGAACTGCAGCAGCGAAACTCATATATGTATCGTTTGAAGATATATGCAAATGAATAGAATTTGGGAGCAAAATACGCTTCATTAAGAAGTAGTGGCAATAAGAAGATGGCATTTTAGTAAATGGTAAATCCTCCTCTGGCAGCTATACAAGCCGATATTCGTTGCAGCATAGAGTCAATTAAGCTGGTTATGTTCCTCTGCGGAAAATTTTGAATCAGATATGTTGCAAGTGGTCAACTAATTCTATGGTATTCTGATAAGGCTGCAATCACCGTCCAACTATGTCCCAAACGTATTCTATTTGTGATAGGTCTGGGGACTTGGATGCCCTTTGGAGGGTATTGGAGATTATTGTAGAGAGTTGACTTGTTGGTAAATGGAATCTGGGGGCTTGACAGTATAGGCAGAACAATTGGTTGCAGAATATCATCGATATACAGGCGTGCTGCCAGATTGTTAGATGCAGCACAACTAGAGGAGATCATCTATCCCACGATATGGCTCTCCAAATTATCACACCACGTGTATGGCAGTGTACTGCTCAACAAGTAATGCGGGATGGGATTACTGGTCATTCCCTCTACACACACACGGTCATCAGCAATGAGAGAGAAATGCGATTCGTCGCTAAAGGTAACATGCGCCTTTAATCAGACACTGTATGTACAGTCTGACCGAGTTCGGCACCAGTCCAGACAGCTTTGCCTATATTGAAGAATCAGTGGTAGGCGCTTTAATGGACGTCGCACTTAATCTCATCTTCTGCCAGTCGTCGTCGTCTCCGAATAGTAGCCCTTGATGTATGATACACGGAGGATGACAAATGCCTTCGAATGGCGACACCATTGGTGTGGACGTGGCTTTTCTTCTGACTGCGCGATCCTCTCTAGCAATTATATAGGGCGTCCTGAGCCTCTGCGACAGTTGTATGTGTCTTCTCTGATCCACTGTTGCCAATACCTAGCAGCTACCATATCGCTCCGACCAAGATGGCGACTTTAACGTCTGTTAGACCAACCAGCCTCCCTTAGGCCTATGTTTCGACATCACTCTAAATCCAACAAGTGTTTGTAGCGCCGTCGAATACGTCTCAAAGACATCTTTGTACACAACGCAGTATCAAAGCAGAAAACATAGTCCCAATTGCTTGTGAGTGAGAACAGTGATCGTTCTAAATGCTGCACATGCGTAGTTCTTATGCACGTTGCATAGGAACATGCATAACCTTGCCGAGTTTCGTGGCCGTAGCTGAATTTTTTATGGGTGCATATATTTTTCTGCAACAGTGTATTTTAGTTGAAATTTTAGTTATTGGCATATTTCTTATCAAAATGAAGTTCTTATATATTTTAAAGGCATTTTACTTATTGGCGAATTTTTTATCATACTCAAAAAGCCAACGTGCTCCTGATCTTATATATTCCCAAATACAGGTATCTAAATCTTAAAATCCCTATATATCCCCAAAAGGGATCTTTCCGCTGGGAAAGCCTATTCAGATGACTAAACAATTAAAACAATCTTGTCAGTATATCTCTAATTAACCTGTACAAAGAACGGGTATTCACTTGCTAGTAGGTATACATATATATATATATATCTATATATATATATCTATATATATATATCTATATATATATATATATATATATATATATATAATATTAAGGATACAAAAGAATCAAGAGAAAGAATGCTTTTTGGATCTGTGTATAGATTTCAGCGACCACAATCTTATAATTAGCATTTATGACAAAAGAGAAACCTATAAAATACCTATTACAGGAATAATACACTGGAATTCTAATTTGCACAGGAATATATTCAGAAATATTTTCATTGGAGGATTAACCAGAACGAAACGTATTGTTAACAGTGACGTCATCAGACTGAAAACCGATCAAGCTTTTATAAAGGAAGCTTTTAAACAAAAATACCCAATACCTTATATGAGAAGTTATATAATTAATTTCTTCAGAACAAATTATAATTATGGACCACTATTGTGTTCTTTTTTGAAAACTTTTCAAAATCCTTTTTAAATTCGTTTTGAGATCTATTTGTAAGTCTTACATTGGGAATTTTGAAAATAATGGCAACATTGCTTTGAGCGATGTATTTAGATCTTGAGGAAGTATTTAAACTGGTGGCAACACAGTGATTTCATTCCATCTATTGATACTTCAGTCTATTTGACTACTCCATTTATAATGGTCTTGTGATAATTTTGATTGTCACTCCGAAGGTCGGCAACAGTCGGTGCTGGCGTCCAGAAGTGCAATGCCGCGGCATCAAGGACGTGCACGTTGTTAACTGGGGTGTAAGGGACGTGCACGTTGTTAACTGGGGTGTAAGGGACGTGCGCATTGTTAACTGGGGTATAAGGGACGTGCACGTTGTTAACTGGGACGTGCACGTTGTTAACTGGGGTGTATACCCCCGTTGTTAACTGGGGTATTCCCCTTACCGCTATTATGTAAGCACCTTACATTGCCTTCTTTCTCTTAATTCTTTTGTATCCTTAATATTTTATATATTATATTTTGTAATTAGTGTTTATTGCTGCCTTGACCATAAATACTAAAATACTTTCTTTCTTAAGATTCAATTTTAAATTTCTTTATCTTTCAATTATATATATATATATATATATATATATATATATATATAAAATTGAAGAATTTTTATTTTACTTGTATTACTCGTATATACCTGAGATAAATCATTAATAGAAAATCTTCTGTATAACATAGTGAAAGGAAGACGGGCAGAAATGCAAATGTGACATCAAAAATACTATATATATATATATATATATATATATATATATATATATATATATATATATATATATATATAATATAATATATATATATATACATATATAATATATATATATATATATATATATACAAATTTTATATATATATACATAAAATTTGTCACATACTCATACCAACCTCTGTCAGATTCAAGCTCCGTTGACGTCTAACATGTTTCAAGATTTGGAATGAAACTCGTAGTAGATTTTAAAAATACATTTTCTTCTCTGTCTGACAATTTTATGAAAAAACCCAAATATCCCATATTTGTATTTGAGATTTCTTGTATATTTCCGAGAAAGATAAGAACTGCTATCCAATTTTATCTTGTATAACACTTTACAACATCTCAAGAGGTGCCCTACTGTTTACAGAGTCTTTTCTCTTCTTTTAGAACACACTTATCTATCTTCAAACTTTCCTTAGGGGCGTAAGGATTGCAGATCACATACATTCGCTTCTGAGGGTTTCGACCTTTTCCTTTTTGAACCATTTCCAGTACACCTGATCTAAAGTCACATTCCTGAATGAAATATGGCTACATGTTTGCCCTTAAGAGGGCAAGTAAGAGCCAGTGCAAAATGATTTTCGATATTTATTTCTCTTTTCGATCGATGGTATCGATGAAAGACGTGTCATATCGATATCCTTCTTTTTCATTGAATACTTCGCTATGGCAACAGCCGGCAATCGTCTGCTTCCTGCCTCGCTGCATTCTTGAAGAACGAATCAGTTCTTTTTCCGGCAGTTGCAGTCAAGCTTATTTTGTCTAAAGATAGAATATTGACGAATAGTGTCACAAGAGTGTAGTTTCCCATTGGCAAACATCATTCGCAGAATACACAGAGGTATGATAAAATAGCATTTGTGGAATACTGGAAATATTTTACTATATTCTAACGTATGTTAAACATATTACTAATATATGATACCTCTCTGAATTAAATATTTTCTTACCATTTAGAAACTTACGATATCCATTGTTTTATTACGGTAATAATTATATGAATGTGAAAATAATTATGTATAATTGTCTGGGTAAGTTGCAGTTAAGCGTTTATTGTCTTAGATTTTAGAATTCAAAAGCAGGTTTTAATGCATCTTATCTTTCGAAAATGCGCTCATGTTCACACAATTCCTTTTACTTAGCACCCACAGAACCAGTGCTGGATCTACCATGAAGTGGAGGAAGCGGCCACTTCAGGCCACACAGTGAAGGTAGCCCCAATTTTTCAGTAATGATATACCATAAAATGCAGATTGATCATAATTAAGGCTGCTGTTCGAAAGAAAGAGTATTGATCAAAATAGGAAATGCTCTTTTAATAATAATTTAATATAATTATTACCTGTAAATAAAGAAAGCATTTGTAAATAAAGAATACATTTGCAAATAAAGAATAAGCTCCAAAGAATACTTGTAAATAAGGCATTGACAATTAGTTCTACACATAGAGTTAAAAGGAGGAAATAAAACTCCTATGGATGAAAAACCTAAAAATACCATAATTCTATGAGAAATATGTCTAGGTGTCGTTAATGTTAGTAAATTCCCATCTGTTCTCACAGACATACGGAGTTAGCTCTACACATAGTTAGAAAGGAGGAGAAGATAAAATTTCTATAAATGAAAAACTTAAAAGTACCACAATGCTTTGAGAATTCTATGTAGGTTTGCTAATGTTAGTAAATTCCAGTCTGCTTTCACAGACATACACTGTTAGTTCTACGCATAGAGTTAGAAAGGAGGAGATTACACTCCTATGGATGAAAAACTTAAAAATACCAAAATGCTTTGAGAATTATATATCTAGGTGTTGCTAGCGTTGTAAAGTCCAATCTGTTCTCACAGACATACGCAGTTAGTTCTAAACATAGAGTTAGAAAGGAGGAGATAAAATTCCTATGGATGAAAAACTTCAAAATACCATAATGCTTTGAAAATCATATCTAGGTGTTGCTAGTGTTAGTAAAGTCGCAGCTGTTCTCACAGACATACGCAGTTAGTTCTACACATAGAGTTAGAAAGGAGGAGATAAAACTCCTATGGATGAAAAACTTCAAAATACCATATTGCTTTGAAAATCATATCTATGTGTTGCTAGTGTTAGTAAAGTCGCAGCTGTTCTCACAGACATACGCAGTTAGTTCTACACATAGAGTTAGAAAGGAGGAGATAAAACTCCTATGGA
Organism: Amaurobius ferox; assembly: GCA_951213105.1. Taxonomy (NCBI): domain Eukaryota; kingdom Metazoa; phylum Arthropoda; class Arachnida; order Araneae; family Amaurobiidae; genus Amaurobius; species Amaurobius ferox. Next base: position 38,481,470 of record OX578152.1, on the reverse strand, counting down.
TGAAAAGCTTAAAAATACCATAATGCTTGAAATTTTATATCTAGATGTTGCTAGTGTTATTAAAGCCCCATCTGTTCTCACAGTTATAAACAGTTAGTTCTACACATAGAATTAGAGAGGAGGAGATAAAACTCTAACAGATGAAAAACCTAAAATTGCCATAATGATTTGAGAACTATATCTAGGTGTAGCTAGCGTTAGTAACGTCCCATCTGTTCTCATTTGATACAACAGAAAAGCGCATTGTTTAGTATATGTATTTTTAATCATTTAAAAATTAAACTTCTCTAAGTATTAGTAGAGGTAATAAATATATTTCCAACAGGATGCAGAATATAAGAAGACAAAAATAAATTAAAAAGTAATATAAATTTGAATACGTAGGAAAATTTTCTATTGCTAAAGTTCTGATTTGCACAGCAGTGATCATTTATTTCTGCAGTTTAAAAAAATATTATATAATCCAGGTAAAACAAACTACCCAATGTTGTCAGGATCCTAAATAAACGCCTGCTACTCAAATGATACAGGTAGCACAAGTCGATTTCCAAATCATCTGCTTTGAACCAAAAGCATTTCCTCCTTTTATTTGAACCCAATCGTTAAGTTTCAACTAATCTACCACGCATGTGCACTCACTTTTCCCCATGGCAACGCCCAACAAACCCATCCACTGCATAACAATCGTTAAAACGGTAAAAAGATGCCGTAGGTTTAAAAAAAATTGACTTAGGCTGGAAATTAACAAAAAATCAAAAATAGTGGATTTCAGAATCATATATTTTTTGTTAAAATGCGAAGATGCCCATATTTTGGCACAATACAGAATTGTGCTAACTTTCTTTTTCCAGATGAGGGTAAATAAGAAAATAAAAAATGCATATTTCGATGTATTTAGAAATAAATAAATATATATGAAGGAAATATCCTAAAGACTGGGTTCATAGATTGTTAGAAAGAAAATTTTTCGATTTTTTCGAAGATGAGAAGCTAGAAACTCTCAAATAATATTTTCGATCGCTAAGGAACCGATTTGTATGAATATCACTCAAAATCGCTATTCAACATAAAATAAATAAAAAACTGATTCAAATTTTAAAAAAATCTCGACAATGTATATCGTACCGAGAATTCTGATAACCCAGTACCGAATTTCGTGGCTGTCTGAAGCTTAGACTATTCACTGCAGACGAAACACAAACATAGTCATATTCTTTTATTATGCGAGATACAAGCCTTTCGCCATGGAAATATATAAAATTCTTCTTATCTTATCCCCAAGGTTACCTAAATTATTGTCTCAAATGATTTTGGCGTTTTCCCAACATGAAATTTTGACACCTTCCCTTTACCTCTATGGTTGTACCTTTTGCATGCAAAATTTGAAAGTAACAGAAAAACTACAATTTACAATACGGTACTTGCGGCAAGGCTAATTTGTATAGACTAAGAAAGCTGTGACTACCTGATTTAAACATTTTTGTTATAATTCACCCGGGTTGTCTTCATATGCCTATTTATGCTTACCTTGATTAGATGGCTACAATAAAGAATTAGCTTTTTAATATCAATTAGTAATAATTGCTAATATAAGTATAAGCAAATATGCATATAATTTCGATATATAACAATAGATACCAGTTGACCCGAACTCAAACCATTGGTTTAATATTCATCATAATTTTAGTTTTTAATCATTAATAGATGAACTATATAGTTTTGCAGAGATGTGCAGTTTTTCCATTGAACATTTGCATGTGACGTCACTACCGTCAAATGTATTACCTGTCAGCCATGTTGGACAAAAAATCCGCTTTGCCGACCCATGTTAGAGCATTCTTTTCATGCTGCTCCAGATTTTCGTGCTGTTCTTTATTGCTTCTAGGCTTCTTACAAACAATTTTTCAATTTAGCTTTCTCGAAAGAGTACATCCATATTTTTTATCGTTTCTGATAATGATATCATGTCTGGATTCATTACTGCATTCGCTTTTATTCCATCCAACATGGCGACGTTAACAACCGTGACGTCACATTTCGACACGTGTGCAAATGGTCAATACTTAAAGGTAAAGAAATATTTCTAACTTCATGGGCCAATATTTCTCTACTGTCACATTAGCTTTGTCACAAGTATAAAAAAGTTTAGAGCTGAATTGTCTCAAATATTTTTTTATCGCTTGTCAATATAAACCTTTATTGCACATATAAACAGATTAACATTAACTGCAATGTGTCTCAAGTCGACTTTCGCATACCAAAATCTATTTTTTAGTAGTTTGGGATTTTTTATTCAGGAATTTTTTTTAATCTCTATTGTTGGTCAAATGATCAAAATTACAGCATGTTATCCTTCATTTTAAAGAACTTGGAAAAATCTTTCAATTGATGCCAAGTTTTACAATGGGGCTAATGATTTCAGGGCGGCCTCAGAGTGGCTAATGACGTCACTAACACAAAAATTGTATCGCAGCTTCTTATCTCTACGATGATTTAAACTGTTGAATTTCTTAATTATAGGGACATAAATAACCTATTTTATGCATAATTATGTCAAATTTTGTCCTTTGCTGCCATATTAAGAAATATAAAATTTCGTATAAATTTCAGAGTTTTCGCTCGAATTTCAAAATATTCTATCTAGCTCTAGCTTTTTAACAGCAAAGATGGGTATAAAGTTTTGTGAAAATATTTTAACATGTGTGGCAGTATCGTGTGCACAAACAATTTCACCATAGACTGACAGGCGGACTCCAAAGATGGTCCTAAAACATACATTGGTCTCGAAATCGAAGTGTGGAAAGAAATATTTTGCAACTCTATGAAGAGGGGATATGAAGCAATCTGTTGCAACTTATCCCGTCTTATGAAGGGGGTTATCCTTCTAGTCCCCTATAATTAACTACAACATGAAATACAATATTTATTAATCGCACTTGACATTTGACTTTTGTTTCATTTGCAGCAAAATTCCCTCTTAAAATTCCACATTATCGGTACATTTTGCCTCAAAACGTTTTCGGCAATACATTCCTCCTAGTGGCTATTTATAAACTAACGATTTTTTTGCAAAATCCCTTTCAACATGGTTTAAAAAGCAATCTTAACAAATTTTAGGATTCAGTCATGAAGTAACTTGGTAGGAAGAATGAAGTTTGAATAAGAATACTTTAATTATGATCAGCTGCAAAATGTGTCCTTTCTTTTTCAACGTGCATTAATGTTAAAACCATGGAGTTAGAAGGAAGGAGATAAAACTAATGTGGATGAAACGCTTGAAAATGTCATAATGCTTTGAGAATTATATCTAGGTGTCACTAGTGTCAGTAAAGTAGCCGCTATTCTTAGTGGATACGACAGAAAGGCATAATATATGTATCTTTTATTATTTTTAAAATAAGGTATCCCTAATTATGAGTATAATTAACCAGTATTTTTTCACAGTTGGTGTTAAAATTAAATTAAAAGGTAAAATAAGTTTGAATACGTAGGAATATTATTTACGGTTACAGTTCTAATTCGAATTGAGCTAATAATTTATGTTTACGAAACTGACTGTTTGAATAAATATTTTAGGCATTTTGCCATAGAAATACATAAAATTCAGACCTACTTATCTTACCCCAGCGCCGCCTGGTTGATTGTCTCAAACGATATTGGCGTTTCACTAATATTAAGTTTTAACTCCTTACTTTTACCTCCATGGTTAAAATATTTTTAAAGGTAATTTACATCCTTTGGCAACAATCCCTACATAAAATTAAAAATATTATTATTACTTTCTCGTACTATTGAATATAGTATAGAAAAACCATTGTTTTCACGAAAATTTTAGATTTTGATGCCAGTATATTTAAAACTAGATAATTTTTTTTTTAAATTCAGGGGAAAACTTTATTCGAAATTTATTCGAAATTTCATATTTTCTTAACATGGCAGTATAGAACAAAATTTGGCATAATTATGGATAAAATGAGCTATTTATAGCTCAATGATCACGAAACAAAACAGTTTCAGTGATTGTAGTGATATAGCCGCAATACAATTTTTGTGTTTGTGACTTCATTGGTCCCTTTTTGGGGAGGAGTGAAAATTACCTCCCCTCACGAGGGGGTACATTATTGAACTTGGTATCTATAAACTGAAGGGTATCCTGCCATAGTTGTGATTATTGAGATCAATGATATATATTTTTCAAAAAATTTCTTGCAAAATTTGCATATAAGTAAATAAAATAAAATTGCAAACTACTAAAAAATGGATTTTGGTATAAGAAAGCCGAGTTGATTTTTATTTGCTATTAAATTAATACCAAAAAGAAAACAGTTAGACATAGTAGTGATGCAGTTGCACAAAATATAGCTTCATATTCCAGATATGGGTATTCCACAAGGCGACGCCTAACTTTATAATGGGCGGACAATGATTAATAACATAGAATTAATTTCACTTATCCATTGAACAGGCATTAAATTTCTCAAACAAAACTTTATTAATTGTTATATTTAATATTAAATTTTAGAATTGCTTAATTTTAAATCAATAGTTATATTTACAATTTACTATTTCGTACAAAATTACAGTTCCTTTGACTTAACTGATTAGGTAGTGATATAGTTTGCATTCCATCACCGACTCGGGTAACAAACTTCCTCATATTAAAATATGAAAAGTTTGCGTTTTTGATCTTAGGAATACAGTAGGTCATCTATATAGACGTTCTTCCCTAAAATCACCTTTTGCGAGCATAGTCAACCCACAGACAACTTAAACTATTCTAAATTTAATATTAAATATAACAATTAATAAAGTTTTGTTTGAGCAATTTAATATCTGCTTATTGGATAAGTGAAATTAATTCTGTATCATTAATCAAATTGCTTTTCAGAAGAAACAACGGGCAACATAGTAAATTAACTATGGCAAGTTATCACTTCGCCAATGTACAGAAATTTATAATTAACGGTCACTTACTCAATAAGCATCAATTAATCAATTTAATTAAATTAATGAATTGATTAGTTTTCGCCACAAACATATTACCACTCTTTTAGAGAGTTCCTATATCATATACAGTTTGAAACTGACTTAAGTATGAATTACACATCCGAAACTGCTGAAGGTATTGAAACTTGAAACTTTGAATGCGCGTGGAATTTAATCTATAAATAGTGAGAATAATTAGCTTGAAATCATGTTCAATATATGTATAAATCGAGGAATTTTTTGTTCTAATATTCTTTCAGTTATAATTCGAAAAGGTTAGACACACAAAATTCGTTTTTTATTATCATGATCATAAAATAATATCCTAAATGTTTTTAATTAACTCCATTGCCGTACAATCAATCGATCTTGAGATACTTTAATTTAGAGTTACAGGAGACGATTTTTTTAAAGTTTATCAATACATTTATTTAAAATATTTTATTTAATTGTGGCAGCCGTGGTATCCTAGTCACGATTCAAATACCAAAAAAGTTTGATGGCTATTTTTTAATTCAAACCATTGAAAAATAATGCTATAGTTAATTGATTTTAGCTTAAAGTGTCTGGGAACGTTGAAAATAAGGCAACATATAGTGATAAGAGATTACATATTGTTTTAAATACCACGTTTTCCATGTTAATATATCTATAAAATGAGCTTTTTTATGCTTAAATTTGAGATGTCAAATTAGCGACCATGCTAGATGTTACATAAAAAAATAAAATTTATCTGATTTTGTTGGTTTATTTGTTTTACAAAATCTAATATTAATTTAGAAAAAATGGAAACATTTGGCAGAACTGTCCAGATCCATTGTCCATACTTATGTGAAAACATTTTTAGAATATATTACTTTCCTTATATACATAATGTATAAGGGAAGTATTGTGACGGGGTCGAAAATTCGAATTCGAGTTTCAGACGGGAGAGCACGTTTCAAGCATCCCTGATCACGAAAAAAACATTTTTGAGGTGATGTCTGTGTATATGCGTGTGTGTGTGAAAGTATGTGTGTGTGTGTGTGTGTGTGTGTGTGTGTGCGTGTGTGTGTGTGTGTGTGTGTGTGTCAAAGAGTCTGTGGAGACGATAACTGACGAACGAATGGACCGATTCGAACGAAATTTGGCACAAAAATCACAATCCGTAAACACTGGAAGCCTATTGTTTTTATACGCAATCGAATGTTCAGAACCACCTAAATTTTCGAGTGAAATTTTGAAAAAATCGTTAAAAAATCAAAACCGCTAATAAAGTTACACAAATAGACATTTCTTATGTTATTTTTCATTAGAAAACGATTGACATAAATTTTAGAACGCTAGCATGAATCGTTCTCGAGATATTGGACATTTTTCAAATAAATTTATAAAAAAATCCCATAAATGAAAAAAAATATTAACTGTTAAGAAACATGTTAACTCTTCATACGTAATACCATGCGATAAATTTGATGACATCCTTCTCGTGGATCTAACTCGTTCCATTCACAAGAAAAGATACTTCGAGTAATACTTTTGTATTTGAACGCCAATAGTCATTTATCTGCTATAAGAATAACTTATTTCTTCGCCCATACCTCTTGGCGAGATTTTGGCGACGAATTTGGTTGAATGTCGCCAACTTGGCGAGTTTTTTAAATGTTGCTAAATTAACGAAAAACTCGCCAAAGGGAAAAAATGACGCTAAATCAATGACGACTCATTGATGATGACGACATGGAAAGTGACGATTCATTGACGAAAATCCCATATCTTGGAAAGAATATAAATAACTACCATAAAAATAATCTATTTTTTTTACTGTAAAAGTAGTAAATTCATTGCATTATATAAGGAAAGTCATGTGCTGCCCACATCAGATTTTTTATAACTAGCAGCATATACCCGTTCTTCGTACGGAATATATAATATAAAGAAACGTAAAATTCACAATTATGGGCAAATTCCTGCAATATTTTAAATAACATTGTTATTCAAAACATTAATTTATTATATTAATATATTATATTCATATATTTAATTGAATTCTCCTAAAAAAAGAACTATAATAATCTCTGTTTTCGCTATATACAAAATTATCTACCCAGGCAGATCTGAAGAATAAAACATCCTGTGCCTTTTGAACTTTAATTTATTTAATATATGAGATTTTATCAATATATGACAAAATGAAAGAAAAATGAATGGAATTAAAAAAAAGCATAAATGAAATGACAAAATTAATGGAATTAGAAGATATACCAGAGTACCACTTTCAACAATTGACTAAACGCAATGAGTTTGAAAAGTATTTTCCAAAATAAAACAGATGACGTAAGAAATTGAAAATATCATTAATTTCAATAATCTTTAATTTAAACCCGAAGACCGTACCACTGCAGTCAATAATAAAATGCCATTCATTCATAAAATTTATTTTCTATACCTATTTTCTTATTTATTAAATAGGAAAAAAAATTAATCAACATCATCTGCTATATAAACACATTTGATTTAATTGCCTTGCTGAGCAACATCATATAATTTATTCATTATTTAAATCGGAAAAGATTTAATAAAAATCGTATGCCGCATAAACACACTGGATTAAAATCCGTTGCTAAGCGACGTGATATCATTTTCTTCAAATAAATTCGCGGAAAATATATTGTCCACATAATGATACTTCTATGGAAGTTTTAATTTTGAGTTTTAATTAATATCTCGACAAATCCTGGCTCTAGAACTTCAAAATCGGGACTAAATTTCAAGTGGGGCTCGAAATTTATCAAAATTTATCAAAATTCGATGTAGCTGTGATAATGAGACAAACACATAAACATACATACATACAGACAGATGTTCAATTTTATTTATATAGATTACAATACAGCTGAAGGAAGTTACATATCGATAAATAGGTTTAATAGATCGCTTGCCTATCTATCGATATGTAACTCTTCACACTGCTGTGTTTGTTTCCATTAGAAAATAAGTATGCAAAATTTAACAAAATCTGATGTGGGCATTTCATAACTTCCCCTACAGACTCTCACTCACGTTTATTTTTCTTCATATATTCCGTAATACACTAATAAAAGTTTCACTAAATAGCATATAAAATAGCTGTTTATTTAAAATTATATCCAATTTGCAATTATGAAGGGTTTTTTTTGGTAACTTAGAACATTTTAAAATAGCGTCAAGTGTTAAAAATAATTCCCTACAAAATGGAATATCTCGAAAACGGTTTATTCTGGAGCAATGTGGTAAACGTTTTTCGTTTTGTCATCGAATGTTATGTATAAAACAAGATTTTTATTTATACATTTAAACACATTTAGTATTACATTTCAGATTTTGTCTATTTTTGCTTGCGAGTCATTTCGAAGCAGAAGAGTAGGTCTACATCTCCTATTTCGTACCAAAATCTAATCAGCACTAGCGTAATACAAAAGTGAATGAATTGCCAAGTTTAATGAAATTTTGTAGGATAATTTCTTAGCTAGTAGAGATAAGTACATTAGTCTTTTACACACACACACACATCAAGCTAAAAAAGGGCAAATTCGTGACTTAAAATGCCCCAAATGCGTAAATTAATTCAAAAATCGAATTCCAATTTTCGCCTTATTTCAATATTTTCTCTATACATTTGGGAAAAATAAAAATCAATTTTTATGAAGAAAATAGTTCAATATTGCCCCTTTTTATGGAATTATTAAAATTACAAAATTATTATTTACTGTGATACACATAAATACTATTTATAAATAATATTTTTATATACTATTTATAGTTATACTATTATATACTACTTATAATCAGTATTATAATCAGTATTTTCTTGTTTTTCGCACATCTAACATTGTAGTATGATTGTAATTTCAGATTCATAACTTATTAAATATTCTCTTAATAAATCTTAGATACTTTTTTAATCTTTTTTTTAATTTATATTCGTAAATTGTGATTAAATGTAATTATAGATGAATTTATTAAGATTGCAATATAAAATGCAACCGTTGAAATGTTTAACAATTTATTTTTCATGCCTGCAGATGGATCAACAACGTATTAGTTCATGATGTCATTGAACCTATCACATAATATTGCACATATAAAGCCAATACTTTTAACAATACTTAATGTTTCTTAAATTTCTTGCAAAGTGTTGATAAATGTATTCATAAAAGCGTGTGAATTCTCTAAAACATTTCTTAATAGCACTCTAAAATAAGTGTCATTTGTTTTCTTATGATGCCTTACGCATAAAAGGATTGTTTATGCGTAGCCACTATCTAATGGTAACACTGACTATCTAGATAACGGTGATATATACACTGTCTGGTCAAAAAAAAAAAGAAGTCGCGCAAGTTAATATTTCGTTGCCCCATCTTCACAAATTACGGCATGCATTCGTCGTGGCATTATGTCTATAAGTTCATGTAATGTCTCAACGCTTATTTATGGTCAGATTTGCCGTAACATATTTCCAAGTTCCCTGGTTGATGAAGAAAGAGTATGGAATTACTCCTTAACTGCTTCTCCAGTATATCCCAGATATCTTCAATGGGGTTGAGGTCAGGACTTTGTGGTGGTCAATTCAGGTGTGCGAATGAGGCCTCGTGTTCCTCGAACAAATCTTTCACAATTTTAGCGCAATGAATCGTTACGTTATCATCCTAGAATATGTCATTGCCCTCAGGGAAGAAAAAATGCCATTGATGGAATAAGATAATAATTGATGGTCATTTAGTATGTTCGGATATTCAGCTGACTTCATTTTATTGCTGCACTTAGACCAGAAGAATAGAAACAACCCCAGATCATAACACTTCCTCCTGGAGCTTGTACGCTCGGTACAGTATAGGAAGGATCCAATGCTTCAAGGATTTAATCATTCAATGATCCAATGCTTCATCCAATGCTCAATGCTTCAGCATTCCCTCCTAATCCTGATGCGTTCATCATCTTAGAAGACAGCAAATCTGAACTTATCGGATCACATGATTTTGACCCATTGTTCAGTAGTCCATTCTTTGTATTCCTTGACGAATTGGAGTCTTTTTTCTATCACTCTCAGTAACCAGTGGTTTCTTTTTGAAACACAGCTGTTTAATCCAGTCCTTTGAGTTCTCGTCCCATCGTGCGAGTGGAAATGGTTTTGCTTCCACTATTGAACATGCTTGTGAGTTCTAGGGTCGATTTTTTTGTGATTCGATTTCACTAAGCGTTTTAATAATCTTCTGTCACGATTATTCAGAATTGTTTTTCGACCACACATTTTCCGCAAAGTTGATGGTCCACCGCCATTTCCCCAAGATTTAATAATGCGTTGAACAGTTCGTAATCCGGTACCAGTGATTTCATCAATCTCTTTGCACGTCTTCTGAAATTGACACAGGCCAAGAATGTGGCCCTTTTTGAACTCTGTGACATCTCTTACTCAACCGTTTATAACGCATTCAGCTATGATCGCTGTGAACTGATAACCTGCATGCTGATACCGTTACATTTAAAAGTTGTATTGCCAGGATATTTATGGAACATTTTGAAATGCATCACCGCTTTGTCCCTCCTCAATATCTGCATGTTTCAACTTACAATGAGATTTTTTTTTCTTTTTGCCAGGTAGCATATTTCTTTTGTCAGGTAGCATTTTGTTCTTTTGCCAGGTAGCATTCATTTTGCCAGGTAGCCCAGAACAATGGCTATAGTTTATGTAACATGATGAAATGTCTTGATTTTTTACTAGTTTTTACAATAGTAATTCGAACCTTTGAGGACTTTCAGATATTCGCGTATATAATTAATAGGATTCCAGTATTTACTGATTGTAATAATCATGCTAAAGTTCATTCAAAACTATACATTCATTTTTTAGATTTAGCGCCCACAGACACAAGTGCACACACATACACATAACTATTATATATTTTTAAATATATATTTAACTAATATATATTTTTAAATAGAGCGTCTACGGTAGCGTAAAAATTTGTTGATAATATTTGTGAATCCATTTATTCCATACTTCTTTTCCACATCTGTCATACTTTGTTCAAAATGGAGATTTTTTTTATTTTTATTGATGTTTGAGTTCCACCAAATATTTCTTCTTTTATCTTAGCATTAGATGTGGAATAAATTGTGGCACAAGGTATTAAAAACATTTTCCGTTTTTATCCAGAGTTTTCACAAAATACTTTATGAGCCCTAACTTGATACGAAGTAGCGGTAGTTATACTTTCTACTACCGCTGCTTCCACTAAATTTTAAACTATTATATTTTTGTACCAGGAATAAAAGGTGGATCCAAAACATTTTGACAGAGATGTCAAGATCATGTTATTGATTATATTTGTATTTTCAAAATGGCAAGCTAATTGATTTTAATCATATTTCATCATAACACAATCTACATTAATGATAATACACAACTTCATTTAAGAGCTTTAATGGATTACAAGTTAATGTTTATTTCATTTAAAAGTATTTCGATTGCAATGAAAAGAAATCGCTTCAACACATCTTTAGGATGAATTTCTTGAGCATGACGAATGCAAACCAGAGCTAAACCGTTTAGCCTATCTTCTGTCATATTTGATCTCAAGTAAGATCCCCCCCCCCCCCCCTCAATATTGAGAATGAGCATTCATTGGTATACATGATGACAGAAAGAACATGCAATATATGATGGCTTGATGTACAGATAACAGTATGTAGGTAGCTATAATGCACTTTTAATCGCCTGATGTTTCTTTTCTTCTGCTGCTGCTATGAGCCTATTTATACTTGTAGTTCTGAGCCAATTCCTAGAATATCGCTTTGGTATATTTTGGATGCATTCAGCTATATCCTTCTTTTGCTTAAAAAATTACACAAGATTTTCAGTAGAATCTCGAACTGCAACTCAACCAAGTAAATTCATTTAGTCATGTTCTTTGTCAACTCATTTAACTTTCTGACTACTTAACACAAGGAAATGCATAGCATAGCGATGAAATCCCACCACGTATACTCTAAGATACGATACTTTAGTTCATCAATCATTATTTACATTTAAATTAAATTTCTATTATTAAATTCGTCAATTTTCAAATTTTTCCTGATGAAAATTTTTCCATACTATTCAAGCAATGCAGACGATAAATGGTCATGTTATTCTTTGACCTTCCTTTAAATCCGCCCCTACCTGAAATGTATATTTAGGTTGCAATATTTTTTGGACCCAATGCAAGTATCGATTACTGCTATTCCATTCGCAAAGAAAACAAATTTTGTATATCCTCTTGCTGAACCAAAAGTATAGCAAATAACTTTCAAGTTTCTGCACTTCGGTCAGTCGTATTCATAATATTTTATGTTTATGAGTAACATTTCTGAGGTTCCTGAAGTGCATTTATATTTCATAGCAAATAAATTTCACTGTACAATTTACAATATTTTTCGATATTTCTGAAAAAGAGATTTACTTTTTAAAAAAGCGTAAAGCTAAAAAATAGCGCCATGCTAATTTTTTAGATGAATATGCTTTGAATTACTAAAAACTATAATTTACAAAAAAAAACTATGCGTGGCAGGCAAAAAGTTTTGAAATTAGAATGCCAAACTTCATAAAAAACAGCCGATATTTTCCAAACAAGAAAATGGACGTAAGCTTGTAGAATTTATATGGAAAGCAGAGATGCTAGCTTTAACGCAGTTATCCAAAACTGATAAAATCATATGCTAAACTCTAGGATTAATAACCACGATATTTACATGAAAGGAACCGCAGTAATTAAAATAATCAATGCTGAAAATCATTCCAAAAAACAAAAACAAATAGAACACGTAGAAATCGCGGATTTTTGTTCAGCGAAAAATTTACAACTGAAATTTAGAAATAATTTTCGAAGTTAAGGAATGAAGTGAACTGAATAATTCTTTCCGTTAGCTTACAAAACCGCTCAGCAATACTTTCTGCCAGTTTTAATATCTTAATTCGAGCCCTGCTGCAGAACAGCTGAAATATTTCGTTCTGCAGGACAGATGGATGCATGTGATCACCATCTGGGGACATAGCTTACTATCAGCAACAATTCAGGTAGCGAAGTAATTTAAGCACTTACTTCCGGAGATAGAGCTGCTTATAATAAATACCAAAGACCAACGAAAAAAGTCCAACCAGCTGCGATAGGTACCTGACCCTTAAAATAACAAGAAAGATCAATCATGCATAAAGTATTGATTATGAAACACTTTCCAGCTGCAATGCAATTTTATTTAAACATCTCTAAAATGCGATACATTCAGCAGTGATATTTTTAAAATTATCACAATACTACAGTAATTTATTTTATTTGAAAATTTCATCGAAAACAAATAACCTGTATTCAAATAATGGTATGAAAATATAAATCGTTTAGCTCTCTATATAAAAGTAGTGAGTATTTCATTGATAAACTTTTTTCCATTCCTTTCATTCAGCGGCGATATTCTCAAAATTATCACAATACTACAATAATTTATTTTACTTAAAAACTTAAAACCATGGAGGTAAAAGTACTTTCTAACTCCATGATTAAAACTTCATCGAAAAAGCAATACTAGAGAATTGTGTCCTTCTCTATGTAAAATCAATGAATGTTTCATTTATATCAGCTATATTGCAGACTCCAGAGCTAAATAATTTTGCAGCAATTCTTATACAACTCATCTTACATCTTCATGCGTTTACTTTCTCCATACGTGAAAATTAGGCTCCGTTGTAGAAATAATCAAAGTTTGATGATCCTTTAAACTCAAAAATATTGTAATTGTGTCGGCGCAGTATATGGATGCACAGAAAAAAATCAAAAGTAAAGCAGTTTTAGGATGGATGCAGCTCTAAATATAAGAACTTTAAAAATCACGATTTTGACACAAGATGGATGCCATATTTTATTATGAAGTGGGCCATGTGATCTTAAAAAACTACCGAACATATTTTGCTAAAACTTTTTTTATATATTTTATGGGACAACTTGAATATTTTCTAAAATTTTCGAAATAATTTGTTAATTTTAAATTTGCTTGAAAAATATTTGAAAACTCAGGTTCCCTAGGTTTCAATGTATTTCATTTTTTCAACCCGGGTTCAATTCAATACTAATTGGGTGATATTATCCATTTACATTCCCATAGGTCCCACAAATCGTCTCGACATACCAAAATTGCATTTTGATAAAGTCATTTTTACGGCAGTTATCGTGCGAACGGACAAACAGGCAGGATGACCAAAGTCATAAACACTTTTGAACGATGTTGCAAAGTGTTAAAAACGGTTATAACCAAGGTTCTTAAATATAAGATTGGACGCTCAGCACGGCAACCAATGAAAAATTTGCCAGCTTGACGTAATTGGAATTAAGTTTCATCATTCGTGATGTCACGGTCCAAAGTAAATTTGGAGTTACAAAAACAGAAAACTATGGAGGTAGAAATAAGGGGTTGACACTTCATATTAAGAAAATACGAATATTGTTTGAGATAATAATTCAGATGACGCTGGGATAAGATAATGGTAAAAGGCAATGGTAAAAGGCTTTTCTATGGTAAAAGGCATAAAATATTTATTTATATTGCCAATTTTGTAGAAATATATTATTAGAGCAATGCAAAGTTGAATTGAAACAATAAATAATATTCCTACAACAATTATCAAAATTGAAAGTTATTTTAACTTTCAATTTACTTCAATCTTCCTATATTCTGTATTCTATCCTACAACTATGAAAAATACTGGTTAATTATACAATTATACTCATAATAAGGGAACTTTTAATTTAAAAATAATCAAAAATACGTATACTAAATTCTACGCCTTTCCATTGTGTCAACTAACAATAACAGCTACTTTACTAACACTAGCTACACCTAGATATAACTCTCAAAGCATTATATTCTCAAAGCAAGATATAACTCTCATAGCATTTTCGAACGTTTCATCCAAGGCAGTTTTATCTCCTTCTTTCTAACTCTATACAGAAAACATTTTCGCATTATTACAGTTCAAGATAGTTTGTTAATTTTGAAGTGGCAATATCCAGGCGTAAACAATTTGCGCAAAAATTTTTAATTGTGCTGTGAACACAGGATCCAGTGACGTCCAAGGAAATTTAGTGACGTCGTTGGAATAAGATTGCAGTTGTAGATAACAAATCCGGTCCCTCTTGAGAGTCCGAGAACAAAATACGCGAGTTCTTAATTCCCATGTCGTCATATGCGCAGAACCAGGTAAAAATAATTCAGTCACACCCGCGACGAGCATCTGATGCTAACCACATCATACAGCATTGCGCTATTGAACAAGGAATGGGTTAGTTCTAATCTACATTAACTTCGGCACCCTCTATATGGGGGGGGGGCAGCCGTCCAAATAGTTTCTCAAGTCCTCAGGATGAGTCGGACGGTCTGGGTCTTCAACCCTCTATATGGGATGTTGTTAAACATAGTTTAATTAAAAACATTTGATAAAACTACTGTCTTAAATAATCTGAACATAAAAATACTTCGTTAATAACTAAATAAGGCTGTCAATTAATTGCATCCACCAGTTTTAAATGCAAACACGAACCTTAAATTATCACAATACTACAGTAATTTATTTTATTTGAAAACTTCATCGAAAACAAATAATCTGTATTCAAATAATGTCATGGAAATATAAATCGTTCGGCTCTCTATATAAAAGCAGTGAGTATTTCATTCATAAACTTTTTTCCATTCCATTCATTCAGCGGCGATATTTTCAAAATTATTAGA
This sequence comes from Amaurobius ferox, assembly GCA_951213105.1. Classification (NCBI taxonomy): domain Eukaryota; kingdom Metazoa; phylum Arthropoda; class Arachnida; order Araneae; family Amaurobiidae; genus Amaurobius; species Amaurobius ferox. The sequence continues at coordinate 38,465,711 of OX578152.1, read as the reverse complement.
AAACTACAATAATTTATTTTACTTAAAAACTTAAAATCATGGAAGTAGAATTACTTTCTAACTCCATGCTTAAAACTTCATCGACAAAGCAATACTAAAAAATCGTCTGCTTCTCTATGTAAATCCTTACAGCTTCATGAGTTTACATTCTCCATACGAGAAAATTAGGCTTCGTTGTAGAAATAATCAAAGTTTGATGATCCTTTAAACTAAAAATATTGTAATTGTGTCGGCGCAGTATATAGATGCACAGAAAAAAATTAAAAGTAAAGCAGTTTTAGGATGGATGCAGCTCTAAATATAAGACCTTTAAAAATCACGATTTTGACACAAGATGGATGCCATATTTTATTTTGAAGTGGGCCATGTGATCTTAAAAAACTACCGATTAAGTCCGGATTAAGGAGACTAAGTAGTCACTACAACGAAGGTAGAGAAACTTTGGCAATACCGTTGAGAATACCTTACATATAACCATTGTCATAATTTGGAGATCCCGGTTGCTCGAATTTGACAACAAATCCGGCAACAAATTTGGTGAAATATCGCCAATTTGGCGAGTTGTAGTAGCTTCTTGCATTTGTAGATTGGTTATAAACTTCACGAGTTTTTTCAAAGTGTCCTTCAGAGGGTATGTAAGCTAGTCATCTTCAATGGAGTTGATAAAAGTGAATAGGGAAGCCAGTATCTCGAGAATATAATTTTCTGTTTTGTGAATTAGTTAAACATTTAATTACTATTTATTGATCCTGGCAGATGTTGTGTGACTATGGGAGATAGCTATATTAGCTGTGCATTGTTCCTATTTACGCTTACAGGTGTTTTTAATAAAGTGTTAGTTATCCAGAAATTGTCCTTGTATCCTGCAAAAACTTAGTACAGTAGCTTTGTTACTTTCCCTGCAATACATGGTAATGTATAGGGAAAGTATTGGAATCATGTCGAAAATCGCAACTCGAGTTTTCGACGGATCTACACGTTTCAAGACCTCTAGAATACGAAAAAATAATGTTTAGCGTGACGTCTGTGTGTGTGTCTGTGTGTCTGTCTGTCTGTGCTGATTTTGTATCCACTCTAACTAAAAAACTAATGGACCGAATTTCACTAAATTTGGTAAGTAAGTCACTTGTGAGCGAGTCTGGTGCTGATTAGTTTTGGGTACGATTTGGAATAAAAGAACCCGCCTTTTTTTGCGAAATGGCCCGCAAAAGCTTGTATCCACTCTAGCTGAAAAACTAATGGACCGAATTTCACAAAATTCGGTAGATGAGTCACGTATAGGTCACTCTGGTGCTGATTAGATTTTGGTACGATTCGGAAAAAAATAACCTGCCTTTTTTTTTGCAAAACGGCCCGCAAAAATCGTCAAAATCCAAACTAAAGAACTAGGTATACTCAAATATATCCATTAAATGCTCGTTTAATACGTAACTTTTAACGACGAAAAGAATAAGACCAACCCCATTACACTAGGTCTATCCGTTCTCGAGATATTTTAGTTTTATGTATTTTCTCTACGCCACCTTTGAAAATAAGTCCGGTTACCGAATGAGAACGAAAATTGAATTAAAAGTGAAATAAATTTAATTAAAATATAGAGGACGATATTATAAGTCTGAAGGGAAAGTCATGTGCTGCCCACATCAGATTTTTTAGATGTAATGTTGCTTCAATGTCATTCAAGCTACTAAAAGCGCTCACATAAAAAGCAAGACATAAAAAACTTCCCTTTCGCCATATAAATATACCATACAATAAAATGCACGTACGCACATTAATAACATGCACGCACATCAATAATGCATGTACGCACATCAATAACATTGCTTTACATGTTATTGACTTTTCTTTTTGAGGAATTATTTTATGTACATAATTTAAATATGATTCTTCCTCAAAATCACAAGAACCCGCCAGAAAAGGACGTTTCCAAACATAAGAAAGTGGACCAAACCCAAAAATAAGGCGATTTTGAACTTAGTCTTGCAGCTTCGTGTAGTCCGGGCTAAATTATATACGAGTTTCATGGCGGTTATAGGTGGAAGGACTGAATTTGTCAGTTCCCATAGCAGCTCGCAAAATTGCGGCAAATAACAAGTTTTCTTTCTGCCACTACAGTTAACGGTTGTTCCATGCAGATGAGCGTGTAATAAATGCGAAACCTTTCCATGGATACTATTATATGCAATAAGAGTGTGATATGATTCTTCCTGAAAATATTCTAAACAATTATTATGAAAAGACTATCAAGATGTATTTAAAGTCACGTGAATAAATTGAAGAAACCGCACTGTACTTTTAATATTTTTATAATATTAGTATCTAATGAGAAACAATAATCTATACTGATAAATAATATTATAAATTTCTCTGTGCATCATCAAAATATTACTTATTAAAACTATAATTTGATTAGCTCAACCGATGCGTAACCAATTTGAAAAGATACACTCTACACAACTCCAAGTACTTTGATTGGAAGTCGATATAAATGATTGAAACTAACTTAACAAAATGACGGTTACTCGGTTTTTACTTGAGCATCTATCTTTGTTAGGATTTCAATCATAGAATTGTAAACAACAGTTGAGAGAAAGTCTAGGAAAACTTATTGATTTCTCTGTATAAAAACATTTCTTCGATAGTTGAAAGAATCTTTTCAGTTCCTTTGTTTCTTTACTTTAGCACTTAAAAGAATACGCTCTCTTATACCCATTGTCTTCTTTATTTCAAAATATGATTGAGTGTGAGTTATTTCCATATATAACCGTGTTTTCTGCTGCCAAAAGAGTTATAGTGTACTTTCTATTCTTTCGATTTTTGTAATTTATTCTCTGTGTTTTTATGAGTAAATTTGATATGTTTTCCATCCAGTATATGAAACATAATTTATTTCATTGTTTTTGAAGGGAGTAATTTAAATTATTTTTCTGTATTCTTATTTGTTCATGCCTACGTATGTCGTGTATATAAAATTACCATTAAAACTAAGCGGGGCAACATATGCTTCTACAAAATATTTGACACTGCAGTGAACAAAAAATTGTTTTGTTTCTCTTAAACTTGATCACTTAAACTCACACGTCAGTAGACTATTTTAATTTCCCAAGAAATCCTCCAATAAATTTTGCATTTTCCAATAATTTGGGGAAGATTCTATTTTTTATGTTTAATAAAATATTATCTGATATTTTTAAATATTCATAAATTTATCGGTTTGAATGAGTATATAAAATATCTTTGGTGCATATAACATTTTGAAATGTTGTTAAAAGCTGTTTGGATCAAAATTCAGCAGCTGTTAAAAAGCTGCTGATTATTGGTCTACATTCAGTGACCGATTTCTATTACATCCACGGGTTAATTATCTGAATTACTTTAATGACTTAAAAGTTCAAGCACAATTAGCTGAATTTCTTTAAAAAATCACTGGCTAATTGACTCAGCCACTTTGTTAACGATTAAGTGCGAGAACAAACAGCTGAATGTCTTTATAAAATCCCTCACTAATTAACTCAGACACTTTGTTTACTCTTAAAGGCCAACACAAATAGCTGAATTTTATTATAAAATCAAAGACTAATTGAATCGGCCACTTTGTTGAAACTTAAGTTCAAATACAAACAGATGAATTTTATTATAAAATCAATGACTACATTGATTTAGTCACTTTGTTGACTCTTAAGTGCAAGCACATACAGCTGAAGTTCATTATAAATTCATTGGCAAGATGACTCTCACATTATTGACTCGAAAGTGCACACAAACAGTTAATTTTCATTATAAAATCACTGATTAATTGACTTAATCCTTTGGATCAAAATGCAAACACAAATAGGTGAATTTAATTATGAAAACACTGTTTAATTAACTCTAACCGCTTTATTGATTCTAAAATGCAAATGCAAACGGTTAATTTTTTTTTATAAAATCGATACTTAATTGACTGAGACGCCTTATTATGAGAAAACTCTGCCCAATTTTTTTTAATAATGCGGTGAACATGTAATAACAGGCTGTTTATGTTAATTTCCATTGCCTAATTACATTAATATCATAACATTCCGCAATTGCATGTTGTGATCCTAATGACCCTTATATGAGACCCTAATCTACGAAATGATACTTGTATCTCCAATTTGCGAAAGTTGTATATTTTCAATCCGAAATACACTTTCATATATTGCATATTGAAATTAAATGTTACCATTTATATTACATAAAACTACATTTTCTGTCTTCTTATCTTTTTAGACCGTTCTTCCTGGTCGTCACCCCCTGTACACCACACCCCCTCTGATGGGCTATGATGAGGATCCAGGGATCATGTCCGAGGTAGAAACCTCAGCCACCGGATTCAGGACCACCCGGACCCCCAAGGCGCCTCGGATAGCCTCCTTTCCCCCACCACTTCCAAGAGGTGGAAAAGCACCTCAACACCCATCCGAGAGGCACCTCGTTGGTAAGAAAAATAATCATATTTTATTGCAGTAATGTCCAGTATCAAATGAAAATATTCTCTTGTGAACACAAGAAATTGATAAATAAAGATATTAGAATGTACATTGTAGGGCAAATAAAATGATAAAAAGCAGATTGTAGGTTAAGAAACGCTTTAGTTTCCTTTATCAGTGTAAACAAGTCAAGAGTATACGGAAATAAATTCGCTTGAAAAAATCATATTGTTGCAAATCTTATTTTTAAATAAATTAATGCAAAAAAAAGAGAGAAGGGAATTCTGTATTCAATTATAAATAATCAAAATATTACATAACTGTCGAAAATATTTAAATATTTCTTCTCATTTCTTTATTGAATGTAGATATTTCAGCAACACGCTAACCTAACTCACCGTCGATATCTCTATTAATCGGTTAAATGTTGAATCACTAGTACATAATCCCCATAATTTTTAAAAGATCATGATTTAAAACATTATGATTCCTAACCTATGTGTTGTAGGCAATGCATGGAAAACTCACATTATATTGAGTGCAGGAAAGTCAGTATCTGATTCAAGCCTGATTCAGTGTCTCATTTAATGTAGGCAGAGTACGAAACGGACTGCATAATATATTTTACAATGCGTCTCGAACGATACTATAGAAAGAAGTTAAAAAAATAGTCATCCTGTACTGCTGTTTATCGGAGGAAAACTGTTCAGTACGGTACTTCCGTGTAAAGAGTCTGTGGTTCCCAATGATGAATCAGCATTAACAAAAAGAACAACTTGAATAACGTACCCAACACAAAGATTCTGATTCATTACTGAGATCCACAATCACCTGAACACGGGACTACTATTGTACTGTTATCAGGGTTGGCGGGATTTTAGCAAGGTTAAAAAAAACCGGCTGACTTTCTTTTTGGTGTAAACAGCAAAAAATAAAACTGGTTTTTATTTTTAAAAAGTCCAGCTCTTTTAAAAAATAGACAAAATGTAGCTTTTTTTCAATTCAAAAAGCTAAGGTTTTTCTATGTGATTAATACAAAGCTTACATAAATTGATTTCTAATATAAATATTCTTAAAAGTTTTTACTGAACAACTTTAAAATATTGTTAAATTATACATTTAATAAGACGTTAAATATTAACAAATTTGCAAGTAAATCATTTTTGTGTACTTATAGTAGTAGGAACATACTATAACAACTGTCGATTGAAATTGTTTAAATAATTCTATATTGAGAAGAAAATACGTTTAAACTTTACAAGAAAAAATATGCTTACTTGATAATCTATATGTCAGACCAGATTTTGAGTAAAATTTAGGAGATAATTTTATATTCAATATTTACGATGTCGCTGATGTTTAACAATAGCAGCATACGTAACGACGCTGGTTTTGACAACACTTTGACCAGCGAGGTCAATTAGGTCATAAACCTAAGAGGCTACATATAGTCACGAGAATGGTTGAAAACGTTGACGAATTATGTAAGATGTCTAATCGCATTGCCCTAAGGTCAGCCAATCAGAGCAGCAAGGGGCGTTACAGACCTCAGACAAAGGAGGCGGCAACCGAAGGTTCTAAGGTGATATTGAGAACAACTACGACAGATTTCACGATGACTTGGGCAGCAATAGCGATTTTTCATAAAGAGATTCAGAAGAGAAGTATTCTGCAAGTTTTGCAAACAGAGTGTTCCGTAGAGATTCCACAGAAATGCCCATGATCTGATATACAGAACGTCAACGGCAAATGTCAAATCAACCGCAGTACAATTAGCAGTATGGCATCCTGAGTTGATACCAGTACAAAATACTCAGATGTAAAAGTTTTGATCAATGTCCCAAGACAGACTTGAATGTATGTGTTCCTCAATTTTTGTTGAAGGTCATAAATGTCATTTATGACCATCAACAATATTGTGTTGTAAAATCTAGCATCGTTACGTCTGCTGCTATTGTTGAACATCACTAGCATCGTAAATATTGAACATAAAACTGTCTCCACTAAATCCTACTCAAAATCTGGTCTCACATCATATTCATATTGTGGCAAATCTTATTTTTAAATAAATTAATGCAATAAAAAGAGAGAAGGGAATTCTGTATTCAATTATAAATAATCAAAATATTACATAACTGTCGAAAATATTTAAATATTTCTTCTCATTTCTTTATTGAATGTAGATATTTCAGCAACACGCTAACCTAACTCACCGTCGATAACTCTATTAATCGGTTAAATGTTGAATCACTAGTACATAATCCCCATAATTTTTAAAAGATCATGATTTAAAACATTATGATTTCTAACCTATGTGTTGTAGGCAATGCATGGAAAACTCACATTATATTGAGTGCAGGAAAGTCAGTATCTGATTCAAGCCTGATTCAGTGTCTCATTTAATGTAGGCAGAGTATGAAACGGACTGCATAATATATTTTACAATGCGTCTCGAACGATACTATTGAAAGAAGTTGAAAAAATAGTCATCCTATACTGCTGTTTATCGGAGGAAAACTGTTCAGTACGGTACTTCCGTGTAAAGAGTCTGTGGTTCCCAGTGATGAATCAGCATTAACAAAAAGAACAACTTGAATAACGTACCCAACACAAAGATTCTGATTCATTACTGAGATCCACAATCACCTGAACACGGGACTACTATTGTACTGTTATCAGGGTTGGCGGAATTTTAGCAAGGTTAAAAAAAGCCGGCTGACTTTCTTTTTGGTGTGAACAGCAAAAAATAAAACTGGTTTTTATTTTTAAAAAGTCCAGCTCTTTTAAAAAATAGACAAAATGTAGCTTTTTTTCAATTCAAAAAGCTAAGGTTTTTCTAAGTGATTAATACAAAGCTTACATAAATTGATTTCTAATATAAATATTCTTAAAAGTTTTTACTGAACAACTTTAAAATATTGTTAAATTATACATTTAATAAGACGTTAAATATTAACAAATTTGCAAGTAAATCATTTTTGTGTACTTATAGTAGTAGGAACATACTATAACAACTGTCGATTGAAATTGTTTAAATAAATCTATATTGAGAAGAAAATACATTTAAACTTTACAAGAAAAAATATGCTTACTTGATAATCTATATGTCAGACCAGATTTTGAGTAAAATTTAGCGGAGATAATTTTATATTCTATATTTACGATGTCGCTGATGTTTAACAATAGCAGCATACGTAACGACGCTGGTTTTGACAACACTTTGACCAGCGAGATCAATTAGGTCATAAACCTAAGAGGCTGCATATAGTCACGAGAATGGTTGAAAACGTTGACGAATTAAGTAAGATGTCTAATCGCATTGCTCTAAGGTCAGCCGATCAGAGCAGCAAGGGGCGTTACAGACCTCAGACAAAGGAGGCGGCAACCGAAGGTTCTAGGGTGATATTGAGAACAACTACGACAGATTTCACGATGACTTGGGCAGAAATAGCGATTTTTTATAAAGAGATTCAGAAGAGAAGTATTCTGCAAGTTTTGCAAACAGAGTGTTCCGTAGAGATTCCACAGAAATGCCCATGATCTGATATACAGAACGTCAACGGCAAATGTCAAATCAACAGCAGTACAATTAGCAGTATGGCATCCTGAGTTGATACCAGTACAAAATACTCAGATGTAAAAGTTTTGATCAATGTCCCAAGACAGACTTGAATGTATGTGTTTCTCAATTTTTGTTGAAGGTCATAAATGTCATTTATGACCATCAACAATATTGTGTTGTAAAATCTGGCATCGTTACGTCTGCTGCTATTGTTGAACATCACTAGCATCGTAAATATTGAACATAAAACTGTCTCCACTAAATCCTACTCAAAATCTGGTCTCACACTATATAACTCTATAAGTACTCGAACTTTAAAAATTGTATTCGAAAATAATAACTGACATATGTCACCACACTTACAAAATCAAATTTAATTTATTTTACTTTTACTAATTGCATTAATTGTAGCAAAATAATTTCAAAGATGAAGTCAATAATAAATAAAGTTTGTATCTAACATAACCAATGCAGACGAGCTGTCCTATATAAAACGCATGAATACAGTTATTTCATTTCACCAATAGGTAATTTCTGATTCATCATTTCAAAATCATTTTTATTTTAAATGATTATAAAAGTGTTCAATTAAGCTAAAAACTTCATAGCTTTTTAACTAATTTAACTGCACTCTATGACAAAAAAATCGACTCTCAAAGAAGGAGTTGTCCGACTGTGATAAAAATTGGTGGATGGGAAGAACATACATAGAAAAAGAAACGATTAAAATTTCAGAACAATTTAATAATTTAGAGTTTGACCGTATACACAGGGAAGAAGTCAATAAGGCGTTGGTCCACCTCTGACCTAGATGCAAGATGTCACCCGGCGTGGCATATACTGATAAAGTTCACGGATGGTGTCCTGTGGAAGGTCTTGCCAAATTGTCTCCAACTGTCGGGTTAAATCGTCAACATCCCGGGATGGTTGCAATCGCTTTCCCATAACGTCCCAAATATGCTCTATGGGAGAGAGATTAGGAGACCTAGCTGGCCAAGGAAGTGTTGGGCAAGCTTGAAGACAATTCATAGCAACACGTGCCGCATGCGGCCGGGCATTATCTTGTTGAAAAATAAGTCCGGGGTGTCGCAAAAGGAACGGTAACACAATCGGTCGTAGAATGTTATCTACGTACTGCTGTCCTGTCAGTGTGACAGAAATGACTACCAAAGGGGTCCGGCTATCAAAGGAGATGGCACCCCAGACCATACCCACATGCAGATATACACCTGCACAGATATACACCTGCTGAATGAACAGTTCCGATGCGCTGGAGCTCCCACTATTTATTCATTGAACACCAAATTTTATTCATTTGCATGTTCGCTCAAAATGTCTTTGCATATGAAATTCCATTACAATCTGACAACTACTTCTTGGTGCGTCGATTTTTTTGTTATAGAGTATATTTATTTATTTTGTGAGTTCTAGAATTCGAAAACAATTATAATTTGAATTACGAAAAATAAAATGGTTATCAAAACATTAATATCTATCATTTAAAATAATAGACTTTTGTCCTTTTTTAACTAATTCAGTAAAAGTTATTCATACTGGTGTTTTTCATAACACTAATGTTAATAGTGGTATTAATATTAATGAAAATCAAAGTGTTTAATTAGATTGAAACCAATAAAAGCTGGCTAGAACCAATAAAAACCACCGGCATGGCATTTTTTTCAATTTTTGCCGGCTTTTCTGCATCCAAGACTGTTATAAAAACTTCTTGATTATATACTTTGCCTAAAGAATTTGAGATCTTTTATAAAACTATTATATATTCAATAAATATCTATGCAAAATATAAAATAAACTAAAATAAATAAATAATAATATAATATAAAATAAACAACATAAAATAAAAATATATAAAATAAGAAAATCCTATCCATTTCCTGGGTATTCCATACAATACCTGAATTTCATAGTTTGCACCTCAGAAAAACAGGTAACGAAGTCGCACTCCCAGATTTACGCTCATTAGATCTGTTTTGCTTTAATTAGAATTCATGAAAAATTAATTTATGAGCAATTCATGAGCAATTTATTCGAGCTGTTAACAGCATCGAAAGCAAAAATACTACATGTGTGTTGCCATTTTAAAAGTATATGGGATTACTAGAAGTTGACTCTCTATCAATAAAGAATAACATCGAGCACATAAATTTATAGAATTTATATAAATAATTTCACAAGATATTTCAGTTGTAAAATGATATATTTAGCGATTAAAGTTGATGGAATGTTTGGTGTATCAAATAAGTTTATTAAGAAATTAAGGATTCCGCATAAAATTCTAAACGGGATATCATACGAAGTGCATTTGAAAGAAATATACAATCAACGGGTGAGCGTATAGAAGTAAGCAAGAAAGATCAATCATGCATAAAGTATTGATTGTGAAACACTTTCCAAATGAAATACAATTTTATTTAAGCATCTTTAAAATGCGCCATCGAAATATAAATCGTTTGGCTCTCTATGTAAAAGCATCATTCATATTACTTTTATACCAGACTCCAGAGTTAATAATAATTTTGCGTGAAAATTCAGCAATTCTCATACAACTCATCTTACAATCACTTGTTTACATTCTGCAACCATTAAAATTAGGCTTCGTTGTAGAAGTAATAAAAGTTTGATGAACATTTAAACTCAAATATTGTAATTGTGTTGGCACAGAATATAGATGCACAGAAAATACGCAGAAATAAAGTGGTTTTACGACGGATGCAACACTAAATATAAATTTAAAGAAACGTTAAAAATCACGATTTCTGCACATGGAAAAAAAGATGGATGCCATAATTTATTTTGAAGTGGGTCACGTGATCGCTTCATATAATATAGGTGTCATTATTATTTTTAATTTTATTTAAAAGAAACTACCGAGCATATTTTTTTTAAGATAATTTAGATATTTCCTGAAATTTTCGAGGCAATTTGTGAATTATTCGCTTAAAAAATATTTGAAAAACTAGGTTAAAAAATTAATATTTGAATATTTAAATAATTAATTGTTGAATATTTGAAAAATTAGGCACTTTTTCAACCCGGGTTCAATCCAATACTAATTGGGTGATATTATCCATTTACATTCCCATATGTCCCACAAATCGTCTCAACATACCAAAATTTTATTTTGATAAAGTCATTTTTATAGTAGCTATCATGCAAACGGACAGACAGACAGACAGAATGAACACAGTCATAGACACTTTTCAACTATGTTGGAAAATGTTAAAAAGTGAAATCCGGAAAATAATCAGCAAACAGAGGAAAATTTAGATGTGATGCACCACATCGGAACTAATAAATACCAAAATTTAATTATTCATACGAGCCCCCCCCCCCCCCCCCCTCCATCCCAAACAAAAAACATCAATTAGTAAAATTTTCGCTGAATTAGGACGAAAAATCCGGTACTGTTTGATGAAAAATTCACTGAGACATTAATAATAGAAAAATTCATGACTTATTCTATTGTACCTGAACTGCGAGCGTAAATACTGTTGATTTCCTCTGAAAATAAGTGTTCGAGGCATCTGCAAATCTATCTGATACAGGAAAACCGCCAACTGAAATTTTTTGCCATTTAATTTTGTATAATGTATTTGTTGCTAGTCCCTTGTAATCGAACGAAAAATACGTTAATAAAAAGAATTGGAATATCTCACGAATTTTTTCATTAAAAAGTATCAGGTAAATTCCTTTTACCTTAATAAGTGCGGGGCAAATTTTTCTAATTGGAACTTTATTTTGCTGGGAACTGTAGAAAAATTAAATCTTGCATTTCTATAAAATAATCAGATCCAGGCGTTGCATCTACCATAGACAGTCTTTCAATTTGCTGTTTACTTTTAACACTTTTCAGCATAGTTGAAAAGTGTTTATGACTTTGGTCATTCTGTCTGTCTGTCTGTCTGTCCGTCCATCCGTTTGCACGATAACTGTCGTAAAAATGACTTTATCAAAATGAAATTTTAGTATGATATTCAGACAGTCTGTGGGAGGTTTGGAAATGCAAATTAATAGTATCACCCAATTAGTTTTGGATTGAACCCGAGTTGAAAAAGTGAAATACATTAAACCCTTACCTTATTTTTCAAACATTTTTTAAACGAAATTAAAATTCACAAATTGCATTGAAAATTTTAGAAAATATTCAAATTATCCCATAAAATATATAAAAAAATTTAATAAAATTTGTTCAGTAGTTTTTTAATTAAAATTTAAATTAATAATTACACCTATATTATATAAAGAATTCACGTGATCCACTTCAAAATAAAATATGGCATCCATCTTTTTTTCCCCAGCGTCAAAATCGTTCGTTTAAATTTATATTTAGTGTTGCATCCGTCCTAAAACCGCTTTATTTTTGCGTATTTTCTGTGCATCTATATTCTGCGCCAACATAATTACAATATTTTTGAGTTTAAATGATCATCAAACTTTGATTATTTCTACAACGAAGCCTAATTTTAACGTTTGCAGAATATAAACAAATCACGGTGTAAGATGAGTTGTATTAGAGTTGCTGAATTTTTTAACGAAAAATTATTTAGATCTGGAGTCTGTTATATAGGTGATATGAATGAAATATTCATTGATTTTACGTAGCGAAACAGACGATTTTATAGCATGGCCTTTTTCTATGAAGTTTTAAGCATGGAGTTAGAAAGTACTTTTACCTCCATGGCTTTAAGTTTTTAAGTAAAATAAATTATTGTAGTACTGTGATAATTTAAAAAATATCACCTCCGAATGTATCGCATTTCAGAGATGTTTAAATAAAATTGCATTGCAGTTGTAAAGTGTTTTATAATCAATGCTTTTTGCATGATTTATATTTGTTGGTTATATTTAACTTTAGTTCTACGAACAACCGTTGAATTTATATTCCTTTCAAACACTCAAACACCCGATATAGAAAAGTTCTAAAAATCGAAACTCTCGAATTTAATAAATTCATACGAGTAATTATTAACATTTCAAAATATTATGCATGGAATCATGTATATTATCTGCTTCAAACTGTAAGTAAAACTGAGATTTTCACTATTATAAGATAACAAATTAACAAATTATAAATGATCCACTATAAATTATTATAAAAATTAAAATTGGCCAAACTGTATTGATCAGTCCCGACATAGCCAACTAAAAAATAAACAAGTGCTAAACTCAATGTGCGGGCAACCTCGCCGCCTCGATAATATAGAAATCAAGTTCTGGCATTTGCAACCCTCGGAAACCCAATTTGGCGCCAAGTTGGCCAGGACCGTACAATACAGTTTTACCTGAAAATTGTGTTTAATCAGCAAAATATATACATTTAAAACAGGATAAAAACAGATTGAATCAGAAATTTTTAAGTCTCCTTATTAAGTTTACTTAAGTTTTCTAATTTTAAATTAATTTCTTAAAGTTCATAAAAAGTTTCACAAAATATTTCTGTCCTGCAACTTTCGCTTTGTTCTTTGAATGCTCCTCGGACGGAGTTATTTATTTAAGCAAATATTTTCACTTATGAACTTTTGAAATTTTCATTACTTATGTTTTCATTTTATTCAACATTTGATTGAAGTTAAGAAACAACTTCAACAAAGGATAATTTAATGTTCTGGTAGTCCTGGTTATTCTCGTTATTAACATACATTTTTCATACTTTTGCACACATATGCATTCGTGTTATAATATTTTCTTTCAGGTCCAGTGTCACCCCAGTTGAGGCATGAAAATTTAACCCTAGGTAAGATCAACTTCAGAAAAATTTAAGCAACGTAATTAAGCACAAATTCCAAGTTACCATGCAGCATTTCAAGATATCAATTTCAGTTCTGTTAAGTGAAATATTAGATAAACTCGATACATAACTTTCATTAACAAAATAGAGACATAATAAAATAAACTAGAAACCAAATGTTGGTGAAGTTTCAAAATCAGGAGTGCAATAATAAAAGAGAATTAAAACAGGAGAAAATGACGGAATTCTGGATAACGATAGAACATGATAACAAAGGATAATAACATAATACTGCATAGCAACAGAGCATGATTACAATAGATTAACAACAGAAGAACCATAAAGAAAACTATGAGCATAATATTACTCGTACTTTCTAATTCTCCTTTGAAGAAAGCAGGCATAGGAAAATTGACTGTGAGAATATAGCGTCCAAATACTTCCTTGAAGCAGGCATAGAAAAGAAATTAGGCATAGAAAAGAAAGCAGGCATAGAAAAGAAAGCAGGCACAGAAAAGAAAGCAGGCATAGAAAAGAAAGTAGGCATAGAAAAGAAAGCACGCACAGAAAAGAAAGCAGGCATAGAAAAGAAAGCAGGCATAGAAAAGAAAGCAGGCACAGAAAAGAAAGCAGGCATAGAAAAGAAAGCAGGCATAGAAAAGAAAGCAGATATAGAAAAATTGGGTGACTGCGAGAATATAACTTTCCAAAACTTTTTTGAAAGCAGGCATATTAAAATTAAATGACTATAAGATTATAACATTCTAATACTTTCTTGAAGAAAGCAGGCATATGAAAATTAGGTGACGGTGAGAGTATAACTTTATAACTTTCTAATACTTCCTGGAAGAAAGCGGGTATAGTAAAATTAGGTGACCGTGAAAATATAACTTTCGAATACTTCCTGGAAGAAAGCTGGCATAGTAAAACTAGATGACTGTGAGAATATAACTTTCTAAAACTTCCTTAAAGAAAGCAGGCATATAAAAATAAGGTGTCTGTTAGAATATAATTTTCTAATACTTCCTTACAAAAAGAAGGCATAGAAAAATTAAGTAACTGTGAGATTATAAATTTCTAAAGAAAGCGGGCATAGGAAAATTTGGTGACCTTTCTTCCTTTCTTCAAGGAAGTATTACAAAGTTAAATTCTCACAAGCAGCAGTTTCATGTATTGTGTATGAACCAAACGTTAACAAAGTTTTGAAATCAACAACGGACTATCATAAAAACAACATTACAACAGGACATAATAACTAGATACTGGATAACAACTGGACAACAGAAGCGTAGAGAGAACGCAAAGACAAAACCAGGTATGAACCATTTCAAAACCAGCTATGAACTACCGTCTTTATATAACATTTATATTGCAATAATATTTATATTTGAAATAGATAACTTGAAATTAGCTGCGAAATCAACGTTGTAATTTAATTTGTGCCTTATTAAGTTGTTTGAATTTTTCTTATTCTTTGCACAAAGTGTTTTGACATTTTGATAAGTTCAACTTGTTTCTAAAACACGGGAGTAAAGCAATCCTTAATTTCCAGAAAGGTCGTGGTATAAAAAGTGTGGAATTTGGTAAAACACGCTTTAATAGTATACATGCATGTATGTAAAAATGTACATTTATTTTTACAGGGTTCCTGGGAAGGTGCTTAACCTTTTTGCTTACTTTTTGCTTTATCCCAAACGAGGAACATCTAAAAAAGACAGGTATTTGACATACCCTATCCCAAACATGGCGTCTATGGACGCCAATGCCTGAGAAGGGGGATCAAACTGTTTGGGATAGAGTATGTCAAATACCTGTTCTTTAGAGGTGTTCTTCATTTGGGATGAACGCTGTCCCACACTTAAGAAAAAGGTTAAGTACCCCAATAACTTTACTAAAACTCTTAGGGATGAAATCATGGAGGTAAAAGAAGGAGAAAAAATTTCACATTCAGAAAACGGCAATACCGTTTGAGACAATAATTCATGTGAATCTACGATAAGATAAGTAGTTCTGCATTGTATGCATTTCTATGTTGAAAGTCCTAAAATATTTATTTAAACTGCCAATTTTGTAAAAATAAATTATTACCGCAATACAAAGTGGAACTGAAACAATAACGAACATTCCTACGTATTCAAAATTATTTTACCTTCCAATTTATTTTTATCTTCCTATATTCTGTACTCTATCCTACAACTATAAAAATCTGATGTGGGCAGCACATGACTTTCTCTGCAGACATACATACACGTTCTCTTTATTGTAATTAAATTTAATTCACTTTTAATTCAATTTTCGTTTTCATTTGGTAACTGGACTCATTTTCGAAGGTGGCGTAGAGAAAAAACGAAAAAACAAAAATATCTCGAGAACGGCTTGTTCTAGTGTAATGGGGTTGGTCTTATTCTTTTCTTTGTTAAAAATTACGCATAAAGCAAGCATTTAATTGATATATTTGAGCATATGTAATTTTTTAATTTAGATTTTGACGATTTTTGCGGGCCATTTCGCAAAAAAAGGCAGATTGTTCTTTTCGGAATCGTACCAAAATTTAATCAGCACCAGAGTATCTTACAACTAACTTATCTACCAAATTTTATGAAATTTGGTCAATAAGTATTTTAGCTAGAGTGGATACATGAAATTTTTATGGACCATTCCGCAAAATAAGGAGGATTCCGTTTTACAAGTCCTATACCAAAAACTAATCAGCACTAGGATCTCACCCAAGTGACATACCTACCGAATTTTATAAAATTCGGTCCATTATTTTTTTAGTTAGAATGGATACATACATTGCACAAACACACAGACAGACACACACACAGACGTCACGCTAAAAATAGTTTTTTCGTATTCTAGAAATCTCGAAACGTGTAGATCCGTCGAAAACTCGAGTTGCGATTTTCGGCATAATTCCAATTCCTTCATTATGCATTACCATGTATTGCATGGAAAGTAAAAAAATGCTGGTTAATTATACTCATAATTAGGGAACCCTTAATTAAAAAATAATCAAAAATACATATACTAAATACAAAGCCTTTCTGTTGTGTCAAATAACAACAGCAGCTACTTTGCTATCACTAGCGACACCTAGATATAATTCTCAAAGCAATATAGCATTTTCAATCGATTCATCCATAGGAGTTTTATCTCCTTCTTTCTAACTTCATGGCCATAACGCTTTGAGAATTATATCTAGGTGCGCTAGTGTTAGTGAAATTCCCTCCGCTTCTATTTGATACAATAGAGAGGTATAGTATTGAGTATATACAAGGTGAGTCAGAACTCTTGGGTCAAACTTTAAGGGGTGATAAATCACATCTAAACAAGCCATTTTTGTCATACAAAGCCGGGTCGTAACGCAAGAGGTGAACCGCTAAGTGGCAACTCATGAAATGAGGAAATGACTCTCTCGTGAAAAGAAGAAACACAAAAATGACAGAGTAGGTACGAAGCACGTTTCACTGACAGAAACTGCAGAATGCATGGACAAAGTTATAGAAACTGCTCAAAAGTGCGACCACCAGCAGTAATTCAGGCTTCACACCTTGCGACGTAGCGAGCGGCGCACGTTAGCAAAAACACCTGGTATATCTTGGACAACGCCGACAGCAACAGCAAGCCTAGCAACAAGGTCCTCGTTGGAGTCGATGGGGCTAACGTAGATGAGACTTTTCATATGGCCCCATAAGAAAAAGACAAGACAGGAGAGATCAGGCGATCGTGTCGGCCAAGCTATGAGACCCCCCCCCCCCCGACCAATCCATTACCCTGGAAATGCAGCATCTAAGGTGTGCCGCACATCCACGTTGAAATGGGGTGGCGCTTCGTTGTATTGGAACCACATACATGAACCACATACAACAAAAACGTATGCAAAATTGCTACCAATACTATTTCACAATATCACTAATTGTTTTGAACAAATCAATTTTAGGTTTGATGTATATGTTTTCAATCACATAACCTCAGCTGCCTTTGAATTTGTCTCATGACGCATAAACTCAGTAATATACAGCAGCAGCTGTTCGAATCACTGAAAACGCTAATTCTGCTAAAACGAAAATTAAATTAGTTACGATGTGCAAATAATTGCGTTGCGATAGTTGGCAGTCGCACACATAACTGCATAGATTTATAGAATATTAATATTGTAGTCTGAAAATCGTCTGTTTGCTTATTCTGCTGGAATGGTTCATTTTGGGCTCATAACTATTCTGGGGTCTTGTTGTGGAAGTTAATATTGTAGTTTAACAGCTTTTGATCATTAAAGTTTCGCAATTAAAGTTTACCAAATGAAGTCTATACTCGCAATTTGGAGCAAAATACGAACACATAGACCTGTAGATCTGCTTTTTACTTTCCCTACATACAGGGTGAGTCAGAACTCTTTAAGGGGTGATAATTCCAAACTTTAAGGGGTGATAAATCACATCTAAACAAGCAATTTTTGTCATACAAAGCAGGGTCGTAACGTAAGAGGTGAACCGCTAGGTGGTAGCTCATGAAATGAGAAATGATGCTCTCGTGAAAAGAGGAAACACAAAAATGACAGAGTAGGCACGAAGTACGTTTCACTGACAGAAATTGCAGAATGCATGGACAAAGTTACAGAAACTGTTCAAAAGTGTGACCACCAGCAGTAATCCAGGCTTCACACCTGCGACGTAGCGAGCGGCGCACGTTAGCAAAAACACCGGCATATCTTGGACAACGCCGGCAGCAACAGATATCCTAGCAACAAGGTCCTCGTCAGAGTCGATGGGGCTGTCGTAGATGAGACTTTTCATATGACTCCATAAGAATAAGTCGAGATCAAGCGATCGTGCCAGCCAAACGGCCAATCCATTGCCCTGGAAATGTTGCATCTAAGGTGTGCCGCACATCCACGCTGAAATGGGGTGGTGCTTCGTCGTGTTAGAACCACATACATGCTTTAATGTTGGTAGGAGCATGTTACAGTAACTGTGGCAATACCTCCTGTAAAAATAGGAGGTATGTTTCGCCGTCCAGTCGGCATGGTAGAAGATATGGGTCAATCAAATGATCATGGACGATTCTGAAGCAGTCGTCACTGCGTTCAATGTCAGCGACGTCTACCGGTTCACTTCTTTCGTTACGACTCTGCTTTGTATGACAAAAATTGCTTGTTTAGATGTGATTTATCACACCTTACAATTTTGCCCAAGAGTTCTGACTCACCCTGTATATTTTTGATTATTTTTAAATTAAGATTTCTTGTTTCTCAGTATAATTAATCAGTATTTTGTCACAGTTGTAGGACAGAGTTCAGAATATAGGGAGATAAAAATAAATTGAAAGGTAAAATAATTTTGAATACGTAGGAAAATTCGTTATTGTTTCAGTTCTAATTTGCATTGCCTACTAATTTCTTTCTACAAAATTGGCAGTTTAAATAAATATTTTAAGCCTTTCGCCATAGAAAAACATAGTATGAGGGACGCTTATTTTATCGCAGCGCCAGCTGAATTATTGTTTCAAATGATTTTCTCAGTAAGAGGTTTTAACTCCTTACTTTTACCTCCATGGCTGCATCGATATGACGACAGGCCAGGTGGCCGACTGATCGCCCGTCCGATTGACAGACCAGTCGTCCGACCGACCTAAAAACAAACGGAATACTCAACATATTTTCTCGTGATAAGCACATTCGAATAGATTTTCAATTTGGTCGAAATGTGTTTGGGACACAAAGCAGTACTTTCATTTAGGGAGGGAAATAAAATTACACATGTAAGAAAAATCATGTACTATTAACCCCCAGTTTCGGATAGCAAACATTTTTCCATACTATTGTTTATACTAACACATCTACCTTAAAACATCTATTTTTCAGTATCTACTACAGATATAGATTAGATGATGCAGATTCAGCATCACATTTCGAAGGAAGATGTGGGTTCACTAAGGATTTCTTCTTCCGGTTATTCCCGTTCAAAAATTTTCATTTAATTTTAATGTTTGTCTCAAAATTATCTTAAGATAAAAATTAGATGATAACTGATATGAGTTTAGCATCAAATTCTGAAAGGCCTAGCGTGGTTTACTGAGAATTTCCACTTCCGGTTTAAAAACAATTTTTTAAACATCTATTTCGGAAGATTGGCTCTCGATTGAGCTTATGCGGCGATAGATATGAATTTATGAATGCAGGTTATATTCTAGAAGGAGTTGGGAGGTTCATTAAGGATTTTCACTTCCAGTTCTGGAGGGGCCGCTTAAAGCTTTTCTGAAAATGTAAATAACTGTACGAAATGAATATGCAGAAGAGAAATACAATGCTTAATATTTCCGTCTAAAATGTTCACACCATTGTCCACCCATTGAAGACTCTTTCATAAATTTTCTGTTTACGTTGTCATTTACGAATTTTACAGCAGAGCATAACATGTACTTTGCAAACATATAACGTAAAAACGTTCACAAACAAAAAAATCTGATGTGGGCAACACATAACTTTCCTTATATAATGCAATAAATTTACTACTTTTACAGCTAAAAAAACGTTATTCTTATAGTAGATACTTATATTCTTTCCATGATATTGAATTTTCTTCAATTAGTCGTCATTTTCATTGATTTAGCGTCATTTTTATCCATTTGGCGAGATTTTTGTTAATTTGGCAACAATTAAAAATGTCGCCAAGTTTGCGACATTCCGCCAAATTCGTCGCCAAAATCTCGCCAAGCGTTATGGACGGAGAAATAAGTTATCCTTACAGCAGATAAATGACTATTGGCATTCAAATACAAAAGTATTACTCAAAGTATCTTTTTTTCATGAATGGAACGAGCTAGATCCACGAGAATGATATCACAAAATTTATCGCATGGTATTACATATGTAAAGTGAACATGTTTCTCAATAGGAAATATTTTTATTTTTTATTTTATATAACTTTTTGATAATTTTTTTGAAAAATGTGCAATATCTCGAGAACGGTTCAGATTAGCGGTCTAAAATTTATGCCAATCGTTTTCTAATGAAAAATTACATAGGAAATGTCTATTTGCGTAACTTTATTAGCGGTTTTGATTTTTTGACAATTTTTTCAAAATTTCATTCGAAAATTTAGGGAGGTTCTGAACATTCGGTTGCGTATTAAAGCAATAAGCTTCCAGTGTTTAAGGATTGTGATTTTTGTACCAAATTTTGTTCGAATTGGTCCATTCGTTCGTCAGTTATCGTCTCCACAGACTCACTGACACACACATACTTTCACACACACACACACACACACAGACATCACTTCAAAAATGTTCGATTCGTGATCAGGGATGCTTGAAAAGTGCTCTCCCGTCGAAAACTCGAATTCGAATTTTCGACCCCGTCACAATACTTTCCTTATACATTATGTATATAAGGAAAGTAACTAGCTTACAACCCATTTCTCTCCGTAACAATTTTGCCCATTCCTTCGAAAGAAACCTCAATTCCAAAAGCTGAAATTGAATACAAATAACCTTAATGCACACACCAAACAGTAACTTTATTAAATCAAATGCTGGAAAACTTGTGTTGAGATTAGAATCAATATGTCATATTGATTCATCCTTGCTTTACAATGTCTTGAGAACAGGAGTTTCACGTGCAACTTAAAGGCTCACGGGACTGCGATAATTAATTTTCGCCGCTGCTAATTGAAATTGTTTAAGAAAATATGCCATTCATTCCCTTTGTTGCACGCCCGACAAAAGGAGATGTTTGCGCGCTTCAGAGCAATAAATTAGTAGAGCCTTGAGAAGTAGTAGACGCTGTTTTCAAGTGTTTCACGGGTATTTTTACTTTACCTGCAATGCATGGTAATGTATAGGGAAAGTATTGGAATCATGTCGAAAATCGCAACTCGAGTTTTCGACGGATCTACACGTTTTGAGACCTCTAAAATAAGAACAAAACATTTTTAGCGACACGTCTGTGTGTGTGTCTGTGTGTGTGTCTGGCTGTGCAGATTTTGTATCCACTCTAATTAAAAAACTAATGGACCGAATTACATAAAATTTGGTAGGTAAGTCACTTGTGGGCGAATCTGGTGCTGATTAGTTTTGGGTACGATTCGGGATAAAAGAACCCGCCTATTTTTGCGAAACGTCCTCAAAAGAATGTATCCACTCTAGTTGAAAACCTATTGGACTGAATTTTACAAAATTCGGAAGATAAGTCTTTTGCGGGTTACCCTGGTGCTGATTAGATTTTGGTACGATTTGGAAAAAAATAAACTGTCTTTTCTTGCAAAATGGCCCGCAAAAATGGTCAAAATCTAAAATAAAAAACTACGTATGCTCAAATATATCCATTAAATGCTTGTTTTATGCGTAATGTTTAACGATGAAAGGAATAAGACCAACCCCATTGCACTAAGTCTAGCCGTTCTCGAGATATTTTAGATTTTTCGTATTTTCTCCACGCCACCTTTGAAAATAAGTCCAGTTACCAAATGAGAACGAAAATTGAATTAAAAAGGAATTAAATTTAATTAAAATAATGATAACGTGGATTTAAGTCTGCAGGGAAACGTGGATTTAAGTCTGCAGGGAAAGTCATGTGCTGCCCACATCAGATTTTTATTTTCCTGCAATGCATTGTAATGTATAGGGAAAGTATTGGAATGATGTCGAAAATCGGAACTCGAGTATTCGACAGATCTACACGTTTTGAGACCTCTAGTACACGAAACTCTATTTTCTAGCGTGACGTCTATGTGTGTGTGTGTCTATGTGTCTGTGAGTCTGTGTGTCTGTCTGTGCAAATTTTGTATCCACTCTAGCTAAAAAACTAACTTAACAAAATTTGGTGGATGAGTCACTTGTGGGGTACCCTGGTACTGATTAGATTTTGGTAGATTTCGGAAAAAAAGAGCATGCCTTTTTTTTCGAAATGGCCAGCAAAAAATGTCTGCATCTACTCTAGCTAAAACACTAATAGACCTAATTTCACAAAATTTGGTGAATAAGTTATTTATGAGTTAAGCTGTTGCTGATTAGATTTTGGTAGAATTCGGAAAAGGAAACCTGCCTTTTTTTGCAAAATGGCCCGCAAAATCGTCAAAACCTAAAATAAAATATTACGTATGCTCAAATATATCAATTGAATGGTTGTTCTATACGTAATTTTTGACAATGAAAGAATGAGACATAAGACCAACCCCATTACTCTAGGAATAGCCGTTCTCGAGATATATATATATATATATATATATATATATATATATATATATATATATATATATATATATATATATATATATATATATATATTCCCATGTTCGCCACGCCACTTTTGAAAATAAGTTCAGTTACCAAATGAAAACGAAAATTGAAATAAAAGTGCAAGTTCAAAGTAATATAAAATAATGTTGGGTATTACTTTGTGCAATTAAATTCGATTTAATAAATTACGGAAGAAATAAAGAGAGCGTGAATATGAGTCTGCAGAGAAAGTCATGTGCTGCCCACATCAGATTTTTACGTCTCCTACCATGCACATCGTAATACAAAGCGTTCCGAGGAAAGTTCTCCAGCACGCCAATAGCTTTGTAAGGAAAGGCCCATGAATGTACACCTTTGGTCTATCTATAAAATATCCATGCTCTGCCGAATAAAATTTATTGCAGTGCCTCTAGCGGAAAATTTAAAAGTTAGGGTATCAAATTCGGCAACAAAGCGAGGTAGACTAAAAAAGCAAATTACGAAGTTCTAGAGCGTTGTCTAATAATTAGAAATGTAATATAAAACCGTTTTTTTTATTTTTGGTCACTTAGCTGCCATTTTAGAATAAGCTAGTTGCCATTTAAAAGTAGAATAATTTTAAAACTGAAAATTTCATGTAATTTTGAATAAGTGTTCATTTCCAGTTTTCTTTCTTCCAATAAAACATAAATGTATTTAAAGAGAACTTTAATCTGAGAATGTAGCTAACGTCATGTGCTGCCCGCATCAGATTTTATCCATTGGGTTGTATGTTATAAAATATGTTTGGTACAGAAATATAATGTACAAAAGAGCTGTTCGAAAGATTTTACACATATGATAAGAATAATAATAAATGCTCTTTCTATAATTAAAAGAGTCGTGTTGTAGTGCAATCTTCATATGGCGGTATTAAATGTCCTGAACAGGAGAACTCTTTATCTCAATGCAATAATGTTCACCAGACACACTGGGCAAGGGTTCGAATTCCAATTCAGAATACACCAAATATATTTCCTCGGACGTGATATGACCACACAATTACACAAAAGCAGCTTGTGATAGCAATACCTTTCTAAACTACTCATCAATTACCACCAGGAAAATATGAGTTTAAAATATGGATGAACGAAGAATTTTTTGACTCATCAAAAGTGATAACAAGTCACACTCGTCAATAATCACGACCATTTTTCATCTGCTCCATCTTCTCCAATGGTTACAACTGTTCTCCATCTGATCATAAACCTTCGCCGTGCCCATCCGAGAAATCTGAGAATTCATAATACTTGTTTTGTTCACTGTTCACGTAGTGAAATCCTTATATGGCAATATAGGGCGTGTTGAGCTGAAGAATTTTTACTTTCCCTGCAATACATGGTAATGTATAGGGAAAGTATTGGAATCATGTCGAAAATCGCAACTCGAGTTTTCGACGGATCTACACGTTTCAAGACCTCTAGAATACGAAAAAACCATTTTTAGCGTGACGTCTGTGTGTGTGTCTGTGTGTCTGTCTGTCTGTGTGTCTGTCTGTCTGTGTGTCTGTCTGTGTGTCTGTGCAGATTTTGTATCCATTCTAACTAAAAAACTAATACACCGAATTTCACAAAATTTTGTAGGTAAGTAAGTCTCTTGTGAGCGAGTCTGGTGCTGATTCGTTTTGGGTACGATTCGGGATAAAAGAACCCGCCTTTTTTTTTTTGCGAAATGGCCCGCAAAAGCTTGTATTCACTCTAGCTGAAAAACTAATGGACCGAATTTCATAAAATTTAGTAGATGAGTCACTTGTGGGTTACCCTGGTGCTGATTAGATTTTAGTACGATTCAGAAAAGGTAACCTGCCTTTTTTTTGCAAAATGGCCCGCAAAAATCGCAAAAATCTAAACTAAAGAACTAGCTATACTCAAATATATCCATGAAATACTCGTTTAATATGTAATTTTTAACGACGAAAGAATAAGACCAAACCTATTACACTACGACTAGCCGTTCTCGAGATATTTTAGTTTTTTCGTATTTTCTCTACGCCACCTTTGAAAATAAGTCAAGTTAGCAAATGAGAACGAAAATTGAATTAAAAGTGAATTAAATTTAATTAACATAAAGAGAACGTGGATATAAGTCTGCAGGGAAAGTCATGTGCTGCCCACATCAGATTTTTTAGATCAACACGATAATGCTTTTTAAACTATATAATAAAGACAATCAAATGTGGTAAATTATAAAGTAATTGTAACATCATTTATGATGTCCTTAAAATTACAAATCCAGAGCGCTTTAAATGTCAATACGTCCTTCATCAGTGACAATACACTGATAATCCTTCATCAGTGGCGTTGCCACTGATAAAGGACGTAGTGACGTCTGAAAGCGCTCTGGATTTGTAATTTTAAATACGCCATAAATGATGTTACTATTAAAGACCTTTTAATTGACCAAATTTGATTGTCTTTAATATATCGTTTCAAAGTTTTTTGTACATTAGCGTGTTTTCATACATTTTGACGATAATGTTTGCCTAGTACGAGCTATAACAAGATTCAAATATCATTCAAAAATATTATTTGTGCAAATATAATTTTAATAATTATTCTTCCATTTAAAATAACGTTTGAATTTGTATCATTTATCCATTTAAAAACGGTCAGACGATGTCAAAAATTAGACAAAAAAGGCGAAAATTACACTGTATAGCATTGGTTTTTACCCCGTGTTGAAAGAATTTCTGTAATTGAAGATGTCCATTTTAATTATATTTACTGATTCGTACTATGCAAAATAGTATAGAGAAGGTATTGTTTACACAAAAATTTTCGGATTCAAGATTTCAATGCCAATATATGTTTTAAGACCTCCTGAATACGTTTCGAATATTTTTGGAGTAATATCCATCTGTCTGTATGTCTGTGGTCGATTTTTTGCGTGCACGATAACGACCATAAATATTGGTGGATTGTACGAAAATTTTGTATTCGGCTTTGTTATCAAAAATTTAGAACTAGTTAGAATTTTTTTTAATTCGAGCGAAAACTTGAAAATTTATTCGAAATTTTACATTTTTACTTTCTCTGCAATGCAGGGTAATGTATAGGGAAAGCATTAGAATCATGCCGAAAATCACAACTCGAGTTTTCGACGGATCTACATGTCTTGAGACCTCTAGAATACGAAAAACCCATTTTCAGCGTGACGTCTGTGTGTGTGTCTGTGTGTCTATGTGTCTGTCTGTGTGTCTGTCTGTCTGTGCAGATTTTGTATCCACTCTAACTAAAAAACTAATTGACCGAATATCATAAAATTTGGTAGATAAGTCATTTGTGGGCGACTCTGGTGCTGATTAGTTTTGGGTACAATTCGGGATAAAAAGAACCCGCCTTTATTTGCGAAATGGCCCGCAAAAATTGCCTGTATCCAATCTAGCTGAAAAACTAATGGACCAAATTTCACAAAAATCGGTTGATAAGTCGCTTGTGGGTTACCTTAGTGCTGATTAGATTTGGGTACTATTCGGTAAAAAATAACCTGCCTTTTTTTTGTTAAATGGTTCGCAAAAATCATCAAAATCTAAACTAAAAGACTACGTATGCTCAAATATATTCATTAAAATGCTTGTTTTATACGTAATTTTTAACGATGAAAATAATAAGGCCAACCCCATTACACTAGGACTAGCCATTCTGGAGATATTTCAGTTTTTTCGTATTTTCTCTACGGCACCTTTGAAAATAAGTCCAGTTACCGAATGGAAACTAAAATTGAATTAAAAGTGAATTACATTTAATTAAAATAAAGAGAACGTGGATATAGGTCTGCAGGGACAGTCATATGCTGCCCAAATCAGATTTTTTACTTTCCCTACAATACATGGTAATGTATAGCGAAAGGTATTGGAATCATATCGAAAATTACAACTCGAGTCCTCGACGGATCTACACGTTTTGGGACCTCTGGAACACGAAAACACTATTTTTGGAGTGTCATCTGTGTGTGTGTCTGTTTGTGTAATGTATGTATCAACTATCTAACTCAAAAGCTAATGGACCGGATTTCATGAAATTTGGTAAGTAAGTCACTTGTGTGTGACCCTGGTGCTGATTAGTTTTTGTATGATTCGGAAAAAAATTATCCGCCTTTTTTTGTGAAATAACCCACAAAAATTGCCTTTATCCACTCTAGCTGAAAACTACTATATCAAATTTTACAAAATTTGGTAGATCAGTCACTTGTGGGATACCCTGGTGCTGATTAGATTTTGGTACGATTCGGAACAAAATAACCTTCCTTTTTTGCGAAATGGCCTGCAAAAATAGTCAAAATCTAAAACAAAAAACAACGTATGCTCAAATATATTAATTAAATGCTTGTTTTATACGTAATGTTTAAAGATGAAAATAATAAGACCAACCCATTACACTAAGGCTAGCCGTTCTCGAGATATTTTAGTTTTTTCACATTTTCGCTACGCTACTATTGAAAAAAGTCCAGCTACCAACTGAGAACGAAAATTGAATTAAAAGTGCCAATTCAGTGTCATTTTAAATAATTATGAACGTTATTTTGTACAATTAAACTCAATATAATGAATTATTGAAGAAATAAGGAGAACGTGAGTATGAGTCTGGAGGGAAAGTCATGTGCTGCCCACATCAGATTTTTTTAATATGGTAGGACAGGATAAAATTTGACATAATCATGCATAAAATAATCTACTTATGGATCAGTGATCAGAGGCTTAATAGTTTTAATCATTGTTCTGAAAAATAGCTGCGATACAATTTTTTTAGTCGTAAAGTCATTAGCTTCCATCGAGACCAAGCCCCCCTACCCCCCGCTGGGAGTACATTGTCAAGTATGTTATAAATCGAAATATTTTGTCAGACCCTTTGAAGTGAAAGGTAACACTCTATAATTATAATCATTTGGACCCACAATAGCGATTTTTACAAAAAATTTCTTGTAAAATTTGGGAAACAAAATGTTTCTAAAAATAGATTCTGGTATGAGAAATTCCAATTGAATCACATTCCAGTTAATTTAAACTCTAAAAATGGATAAGCAATATAAATTCAATTGCAAGATGCTTAACTATTATTGACAACTTAGGTATAGTTAAAGCTTATAAATCATGGATGATTAATGTATTAAACAACAAACATGAAACGGTTTCTTCAATAAATGGAGATGATAAATGGTTATGCAATCATATCCTGACCAACGGGGTTAGTTAATCCATAAATGTGTGAAGTTGTTGTTAAAGAGGATAATTAGGTATACGTTTGAAGGGGATGGTTAGGAATAAGTCAGAATTAATATGAACCCATACTGGATTAAATGATAGTTTTATCTATTAGTTGGTGCTTTACACCACAAATTAAAACAACAGTTGAATCATAATTTAAACCACAGTTGAAAATTTAAACCACACTTGAATCATAATTTAAACCACAGTTGAAAATTTAAACCACCCTTGAATCATAATTTAAACCACAGTTGGAAATTTAAACCACACTTGAATCATAATTTAAACCTCAGTTGGAAATTTAAACCACAATTGAATCATAATTTAAACCACAGTTGAAAATGTAAACCACACTTGATTCATAATTTAAACCACAGTTGGAAATTTAAACTACATTTGAATCATAATTTAAACCACAGTTGAAAATGTAAACCACACTTGATTCATAATTTAAACCACAGTTGAAAATTTAAACCAAACTTCAATCATAATTTAAACCACAGTTGAAAATTTAAACCACACTTGAATCATAACTTTAACCACAGTTAGAAATTTAAACCACACTTGAATCATAATTTAAACCGCAATTGGAAATTTAAACTACATTTGAATCAAAATTTAAACCACAGTTGAATCATAATTTAAACCACAGTTGAATCCTAAATTAGATTATGTGGCCCCAATGGAGGGAAACATTCTATCTCCTATCTGTGTGGCTAAGTTACGATATTATATCATTGCTGTCGGATTCAGAACATTCCAGTTGATGGTTAGTCGTTCTATTTCAGTATATTCTATACAGACTAGTCTGTTCGACTTCACTCTCATAAAAATATCGCTCAAACTACTGTAAAATAAAATGTTTCCATAGTAAAACAATATGAAACAAAATGTAACGTTACCAACCGTTTCAGAGGCAAAATAGAACCTCCATTGTCAAAAATAATGTAAACGAGCAGTCACTACAGAAAAGTAAAATAATCTCTGGCTTCATAAAACTGATTACGTGAAGAAAGGGCGCGATATAAATTCAAACACAATAATAATTAAACAAAAACCGACGGATCTCTGATACAGAGTGAAAATAACAGAAGTTTATAAAAAAATTTCACAAAACACATTATGCATCTATTTTGGGCTCAAATTGGCAATCTCTTCCTAGGTTATGCTAACCTTTTTCTGTTAACAAATATTTTCTTTTATATATTGAAGTGATAGTTTTATCTCATTTATCATGACAAAAAAGAGCTATTGCCTCTGCAACAGGTTGATATCTTTCCATTTCATTTTATGCTATAACAAAACGTATTACTAATAAAGATGAATTTCTAAGGTATTACTACATTTATACTTCACGTAAACTGCTAACATTTTTTTACCCTCCATCGAGCTCACTCAATGGGTGTTGAGCAGTTACAACGAACGGCCAGGAAAGACACAAGAATAACACTAATAAATACATGTAAAATATAGAAAGACAATATACATATACAAAGACAACATACTAAGCAAACATAGACGATACACATAGGCATATAATAATAAAACTACTCATACTCCAATATTACAAATTAATTTTTTGGTACAAAAGTATATTTAATAAAAGCAAAAAGGAAAGAAAACAAATTAGAGACAAATAATTTTTAAAAAAAATCTGATGTGGGCAGCACATGACTTTCCTTATATAATGCAATGAATTTACTACTTTTACAGTAAAAAGAAATAGATTATTAGTATAGTAAATATTTATATTCTTTCCAAGATATTGAATTTTCGTCAATGAGTCGTCATTTTCATTGATTTAGCGTCATTTTTATCCATTTGGCGAGTTTTTCGTTAATTTAGTAACATTGAAAAAAGTCGCCAAGTTGGTTCACCAAATTCGTCGCCAAAATCTCGCCAAGCATTATGGACGGAGGAGTAAGTTATTCTTACAGCAGATAAATGACTATTGGCGTTCAAATACAAAAGTATTACTCAAAGTATATTTTTCCATGAATGGAACGAGCTAGATCCACGAGAATGATGTCACCCAATGTATCGCATGATATTACATATGAAAAGTGAGCATGTTTCTCAATAGGAAATATTTTTTTTTATTTTATATGATTTATTGATATTTTTTGGAAAATGTGCAATATCTCGAGAACGGTTCATGTTAGCGTTCTAAAATTTATGCCAATCGTTTTCTAATGAACATTACATAAGAAATGTCTATTTCCGTAATTTTATTAGAGCTTTTGATTTTTTGACGATTTTTTCAAAATTTCACTCGAAAATTTAGGGGGTTCTGAACATTCGATTGGGTATAAAAACAATAGGCTTCCAGTGTTTACGGATTGCAATTTTTGTACTAAATTTCATTCGAATCGGTCCATTCGTTCGTCAATTATCGTCTCCACAGACTCACTGACACACACACATATTTCACACACACACATACACATACAGATATCACTTCAAAAATATTCGATTCGTGATCAGGGATGCTTGAAACGTGCTCTCCCGTCGAAAACTCGAATTCGAATTTTCGACCCTGTCACAATACTTTCCTTATACATTATTGTATATAAGGAAAGTAAAAAGGAAAAGCAGAAAATAAATAAAAAAGAGTAAGAATGAAATTTAAATGTAAAATAATAAATAATTCAAAATAGAAAAGAAATAAAACCGTAGAGATGCATATAGTAAAAGAACAATATAGATACTGGCTCTAAGTAACATTGATCAAATAACATTGAAAGCATAAGCAACTCATTAAGTATCAGTTGAAGGGATACTATCGGGAATACTCTTAGCAATTAAAATGCATTTTTTACTTTCCCTGCAATACATGGTAAGGTATAGGGAAAGTATTGGAATCATGTCGAAAATCGCAACTCGAGTTTTCGACGGATCTACAGTTTTGAGACCTCCAGAATACGAAAAAGCCATTTTTAGCGTGACGTCTGTGTTTGTCTGTGTGTCTGTATGTCTGTGCAAATTTTGTATCCACTCTAACTAAAAAACTAATACACCAAATTTCACAAAATTTTGTAGGTAAGTCATTTGTGGGCGAATCTGGTGCTGATTAGTTTTGGGTATGATTCAGAAAAGAGGAACTCGCCTTTTTTGCGAAATGGCCCGCAAAACCTTGTATCCACCCTAGCTGAAAAACTAATGGACTTAATTTCACAAAATTCGGTAGATGAGTCATGTATAGGTCACCCTGGTACTGGTTAGATTTTGGTACGATTCAGAAAAAAATAACCTGCCTTTTTTTGCAGAATGGCCCGCAAAAATTGTCAAAATCTAAACTAAAAAGCTACGTGTGCTCAAATATATCCATTAAATGCTTGTTTAATACGTAATTTTTAACGAAGAAAAGAATAAGACCAACTCCATTACACTAGGTCTAACCGTTCTCGAGACATGTTAGTTTTGTCGTCTTTTCTTCACGCCACCTTTGAAAATAAGTCCAGTTATCAAATGAGAATGAAAATTGAGTTAAAAGTGAATTAAATTTAATTGAAATAAAGAGAACGTGGATATAAGTCTGCAGGGAACGTCATGTGCTGCCCACATCAGATTTTTAATTCTATTAATTGAATTTTTGTTTCTACAAATAGTAGAATCCCAAATATGTTGATGTTTGGAAGAAGGTTTTGTCAAATGAATTTTTTTAGTGTGAGAACAAATGAAAACATAATGATCAACGTCCTCATAGTTATTGCTAATAATTAGTCACTGTTATAAAATACTAATTATAAATTCACTGCTTTATTTAACAGGCCTCGTGTTCCTCCAGTACCGCAGCGAGACAAAGCGGGCTCTTCTGCCGAATGAGGTGACGACCTTGGACACCGTGAAGGCCCTCTTTGTTCGTTCCTTCCCCAAACAGCTCACCATGGAATACCTCGACTCACCCCACATACGTATCTATATCCATGACCCTGCCAAAGATATGTTTTACGAGCTAGAGGATCTCAGGTAAGCCAATGGCATCTTTGCAATGTACCTCTAAACAGAAGAACGAATCTTTTACGGAACTCATGATTTATGGAAAACACTGCCATTACAGATATATGCATCCATGGATCAGTTTCCTACATTATGAGTTCGCCAACATTGAATTGCTGATATCTGCAATAGCAGCAAGAAACTTGCTTTAAGCCGCAATTTTTTCGAACTTCTATGGGAACTGGCAATTTCAGTCCATCCGCATATAGACGGCATGGGCGTATTTAGAGGGAATCAGGGGGGTGTCAGAGCACCAGTGGCGGCTCGCGTATTGGCAGCGCGACACTCTCCCTCGCAGCCTCACGTGCAGCTTCCTATGTGCGCATGCGCACAGCAGTCAAACACCACTCTTCACAGTTCCAACACCACGCTTCACAGTTCCAGCGGCGTGGCGTTTGACTGTTGTGCGCACAGTCAAACACCACGCTTCACAGTTCCAACACCACACTTCACAGTTTCAGTGGCGTAGCGTTTGACTGTTGTGCGCATTGCGCACAACAGTCAAACGCCACGCCGCTGGAACTGTGAAGCGTGGTGTTTGACTGTTGTGCGCATGCGCACATAGGAAGCTGCACGCGATGCTGCGAGGGAGAGAGAGCACTGTCGCTCCGGCAGTGCCACACTGACAGCACGCAAGCCGCCACTACAGAGCACCCTCCTGGAAAATTAATTTAATTAAAAGACAATATGACAAAAAATATATAAGAAAATGCTTTTTGGAATTGGAACATTCAACTATAACTCTGTCTTTTCAATGGAAAAATTAGGATTATTGCATTTGGTATGTTCATAAATGTTCAATTTGTTTAGTTGCTTTGTCGCCAGAAAGGTTAAAATTCTGCTATGAAAGGGGGAGTATTTTTTAAAGCTAGTATACACCAATTTCTTAAAATTAGTATGCACCAATTTCTTAAAATTGGTGCATACTAATTTTTAAAAGTGCTATACTCACTAATTTTAAATGTGCTATACACACTCATTTTTCAACGTGCTATACACACTCATTTTTAAAATGACTAACTAAATTTACTTTGTAACAATATATATTTCAAGATTGGTAGTAATCTCAAACTGTTGATTGTAATCAATTGTATCACCCCCCCTGGAAAAAATTCTACATACGCCCATGACAGAGTGCCTCAAATTCATATACAATTTAGCTCAGGCTACACAAATCTGCAAAGGCAATGGTTATAATCACGAAACTGGGATAAAAGAGGTGTTCCTAAAGATTTGGAAGGCACTTCCATTGTAGGTACAAGCATCCATGGACCGGTTTTGCACTTATTATGCGCTCGTCAATTTCGTGTAGTCTGGGCTATATTATATATGAGTATATATAATATTATATGAATGTGTATAATATAGCACTACGTAGAACTGAAGAACTGAAATTGTTAGTTCTCATAGAAATTTGCAAAAATTGTGGTTTATAATCAGTTTTATGCTTTCACTTCAGATATCAACTATTCCATGTTGACGACATGGGCGTATTTAGGGGATCAAGAAGGTGCCGCCAAAGCACCCCCCGCCTTGGAAAATTATTATTTTCTTAAAAGTCAATAAGAGAGAGAAAAGTAAGACAAATGTATTTTGGAATTAGCACATTCGACCGCAACTGTGTGTTTTCTCCCACGTGAATATCAATAAAAACAATTTAAACTTATACCTAAATGGGAAACTTAGGATTGTTGCATTTGTTATGCTTATATCTGTCCAATTTGTTAATTTAGTTGCTTGTCTCCAGTAAGGTATGTCTGGGATGTTCTGTTATGAAAGGGAAATATATTTAATGGTTGTACACAATAATTTTTAAAAATGGGTGGATACTAATTTTTAAAAGTGCTATTCACACTTTTTTTTTTTAAATGTGATGCTCATACCATCTATTCAAATTTACTTTGTAACAATGCTTATTTCAAGGTTGACAGTAATCTGCATACGCCCATATTTGACGACCGCATTGTTTTAAACGTCAGACAAACATTTAGCTGATATATTTCCCCTTTATAGATCACTCTATACACACTAAAAGAATATGGGTAAAAACACACAAAATATTAAGTTTGCTGCAACTAGAATGACACCTTTAAACAGGTAAATTTCCAATTATACACTTAAAAAGCAACTATCTCTGTATGAATGCGTTTTTCAACTCTTTTATATGAGAATTGCACGGAATAATGGGTATATATATTACTTTCCTTATATACATAATGTATAAGGAAAGTATTGTGACGGGGTCGAAAAATCGAATTCGAGTTTTCGACGGGAGAGAACGTGTCAAGCATCCCTGATCACAAATCGAACATTTTTGAGGTGATCTCTGTGTGTGTGTGTGAAAGTATGTGCGTGTGTGAAAGTATGTGTGTGTGTGTGTCAGTGAGACTGTGGAGTCTATATCTCACGAACGAATGGAGAGATTCGAATAAAATTTATACAAAAATCACAATCCGTAAATACTGCAAGACTATAGTTTTTAAACGCAATCGAATGTTCAGAACCCCCCCCCTAAATTTTTGAGTGAAGTTTTGAAAAAAATCACTAAAAAATCAAAACCTTTAATAAAGTTACGCAAATAGACATTTCTTATGTTATTTTACCTTAGAAAACGATTGACATAAACTTTAGAACGCTAGTATGAACCGTTCTCGAGATATTGCACATTTTTCAAATATATTTATCAAAAAATCCCATAAATTAAAAAAAATATATTAACTGTTGAGAAACATGTTCACTTTTCATATGTAATATGCGATAAATTGGGTGACATCATTTTCATGGATCTAGCTCGTTCCATTCATGAGAAAAGATACTTTGAGTAATACTTTTGTATTTGAACGCCAATAGTCATTTATCTACTATACGAATAACTTATTTCTCCTTCCATAACGCTTGGCGAGATTTTGACGAAGAATTTGGCGGAATGTCGCCAACTTGGTGCCTTTTTTAAATGTTGCCAAATTAACGAAAATCTCACCTAATGGATAAAAAGGACGCTAAATCAATAAAAATGACGACTCATTGACGAAAGTTCAATATCTTGGAAAGAATATAAGTATCTACTATAAGAATAACCTATTTCTTTTGCTGTAAAAGTAGTAAATTCATTGCATTATATAAGGAAAGTCAAGTGCTGCCCACATCAGATTTTTTTATTTTATGATGAAAAGACCGTTTTAAGCAGGTAACATAGAATATTCATTTTACACGCCTTTTTACCTGCTACCCACTTGCTTCCTGCTTAAAGGGGTTCTTTTAAAGGGA
The DNA here is from genome assembly GCA_951213105.1 of Amaurobius ferox. NCBI lineage: Eukaryota > Metazoa > Arthropoda > Arachnida > Araneae > Amaurobiidae > Amaurobius > Amaurobius ferox. The sequence continues at coordinate 38,430,222 of OX578152.1, read as the reverse complement.
ACTATTTAAGCAGGTAAAAAAGCGCGTAAAATAAACATCTCATCTTACCTCTTTATCCGGTCTTTTCGGCGAAAAATAAAAAAATCTGATGTGGGCAACACATGACTTTCCTTATATAATGTAATGAATTTACTATTTTTACAGTAAAAAAATACGTTTTTCTTATAGTAGATACTCATATTCTTTCCAAGATATTGAATTTTCGACAATTAGTTGCCATTTTCATTGATTTAGCGTCATTTTTATCCATTTCGCGAGATTTTCGTTAATTTGCCAACATTTCAAAAAGTCGCCAAATTGGCGACATTCCGCCAAATTCGTCGCTAAAATCTCGCCAAGAGTTATGGACGAAGAAATAAGTTGTTCTTACAGCAGATAAATGACTATTGGCTTTCAAATACAAAAGTATTACTCAAAGTATATTTTCTCATGAATGGAACGAGCTAGACAGACCCCCTTTTGGTGCTGGACTTTCTGAAAGTGAACGAGCTTATGGACCTGATCTAGCATTGCTGGTCTTGGGGATGAGAAATAACAACAACAACACGAGCTAGATCCACGAGAATGATGTCACCCAATTTATCGCATGATATTATATATGAAAAGTAAACATATTTCTCAATAGGAAATTTTTTTTTCATTTTATATGACTTTTTAATAATTTTTTTGAAAAATGTGCAATATATCTAGAACGGTTCATGTTAGCGTTCTAAAATTTATATAAATCGTTTTCTAATGAAAAATTACATAAGAAATGTCTATTTGCGTAACTTTATTAGTGGTTTTGATTTTTTGACGATTTTTTCAAAATTTTATTCGAAAATTTAGGGGGTTCTGAACATTCGATTACGTATAAAATCAATATGCTTCCAGTGTTTATGGATTGTGATTTTTGTACCAAATTTGGTTCGAATCGGTCCATTCGTTCGTCAGTTATCGTCTCCGCAGACTCACTGACACACACACACACACACACACACACACACACACACACACACACACACACACACATAGACATCACTTCAAAAATGTTTGATTCATGACCAGGGATGCTTGAAACGTGCTTTCCCGTCGAAAACTCGATTTCGAATTTTCTACCCCGTCGCAATACTTTCCTTATACATTATGTATATAAGGAAAGTAATAAACCTATGTATTCCGCTCAATTCTCGTACACATTCATATAGATATAGTTACATTTTTACTTTCCCTGCAATACATGGTAATGTATAGAGAATGTATTGGAATCGTGCCGAAAATCACAAGTCGAGTTTTCGATGTATCTACACGTTTCTGAACTTCTAGAATACCAAAAAAAGTATTTTTAGCGTGACGTCTGTGTGTGTCTGTCCGTCTGTCCAATGTATGTATCCAATCTAACTTAATAACTAATTGTCCAAATTTTATAAACTTTGGTAGATGAGTCACGTGTAGGATATCCTGGTGTTGATTAGAGTTTAGTAAAATTCAGGATAAAAGAACGTGCATTTTTCTGCGAAATGGCCTGTAAAAATGAATTACTATATCCACCCTAAGTTGAAAAGTAATTGACCAAATTTCACAAAACTTGGTAGATAAGTCACTTATGGTGCTGATTAGATTTTGGTACAATTCGGAAAAAGATAGCCTGCTTTATTGCGAAATGGCCCGCAAAAATCGACAAAATCTAAAATAAAAGACTACGCATGCTCAGCCGCATCAAGTAAATGCGTGTGTTATATGCAATTTTTGACGATGAAAAGAATAAGATCAACCCCATTATTCTAGGTTAGCCGTTCTCGAGATATTTTAATATTTCGCATTTTTGCTCCGCCGATTTTGGGAATAAGTCCAGTTACTAAATTAAATCGAAAGCTGAATTAAAAGTGTAAATTTAGTGCAATTTCAATTAAATATGCGTGTTATTTAGTGCAATTAAACTCAAATTAACGAATTATTAATGAAATAAAGAAAAATTGAATTTGAGTCTGCAAGGAAAGGTGCTGCTCACATTAGATTTGTAAGTGTGTAACTGGAAAAATTTACCTGTTTAAATGTATAATTCTAGTGGCAGTAAACCCAGTTTTTTGTGTGTGTTTTACCCGCATTTTTTTAGTGTGTAGACACTTTTATATAATGTGAAAATCTGGTGTATTATTGCAGTGCTATTCAAAGAATTCAAACTTATTTCAGTGCTCTCAGCAGAGAATTGAAGCATTTAGAAACAACTAACTAGGAAACAAAACGAGATAGAGGGAAAATATTAATTACAAAGTAGCACAGTATTGTCTAGTGCATAGGAATGTACACTAAATAGATTACAAAAGACATTTATTTAACACAATAGTTATAGGTAATTTTCTGTCATATTTCGGAATTATATAATAAACAGTGCTTAAGTGCACGGAATCTAGTGTACATCCTGATCCAAACAGATTCTTCTTTTCATCATTTTATTGTTTTTTATATTTTTTATTTTTCTCTTTGGGCTTCTTGCAATTTCATTATCTATTTGATGTTCGTGCTTTGGTCGTCCTATGTAATTGAATTTCCTTATTGTTCGTGCAATATCTATAACGTATACATATATTTTTTTAACCTATTTAATTCCCTTCTTAAGTACCTAGCTTTCCTATTCTACTTCATTTTAAGCTATATTTAGCGTTAGAATTTATAATTCTCTACTATCATAGTTGCACTATTATAGTTTTAAACCTTCTTCGTAGATATAATTTGTTATTTAACTTAGGATGCAAGTTATTAATGTATAGATTTAATGTATAGACATATATATATATATATATATATATATATATATATATATATATATATACAGGGTGAGTCGGAATTGTTTTTACAAAAGCAGAGGGGTGATAGCACCCCACCAGACGAGCAATAATTACCACGGAACATAGGGTCGCATTGCACTCTGAGAGGCAGAAAAGAGGCATGTCGAACCGCGTTGAGCATGACGCAGTCAGCGCCTCGGACGTCATTGTGTACATGCCTACGTAATATCTTCTACGCCAGACACGAACGCAGTTACCGTATGCAAATATCCAGGGAGCAGAATCAGCATAACTGGCTCCTAATAGGTTCCGGTGATAGCCAATCAGAGCACACGTTGCCCTTTAAAAACCGACACAACTTCAACGCTGCATGTTATTCCCACTGGATTTTTTCTTCTGGGGCCACATAAAATTTTTATTGTAGGAGACGACTGTGGACTCGGCGGATCTCGCCGCGCGCATCATTGTTGCCGTAAACCTCATTAACACAACACCCGGAATCTTCGATAGGGTGCGTCAGTCATTCCTTCGCCGGTGTGAGCGGTACAACGACACGCGTGGTCGCCACTTTGAGCACTTGCTGTGAGTTTGTCGCTGCACAATAAATCTGTTTGTGCAACGTTTGGTATCATTCATTCGCTTTCCCAACACTGGTGTACGTGCAGGTTCGTATTCTAATTTTACTCTTTTCTGCCTCTCTAAGTGCAATGCGACCCTATGTTCCATGGTAATTATTGATCGTCTGGTGGGGTACTATCACCCCTCTACTTTTGTAAAAACAATTCCGACTCACCCTGTATATGTATATATATATATATATATACCTTTCTTTTCCCCCTTTCCTTTGTACCTCCCCCACTTTTTTCAATTTGATGATGTATTTACTATTATATATATATAATATATTAAAATTTTTATTCATAAATTACGTATATGTATAAATACAGAAAATAACATAGACAAATAAATTATAAACATTTTACTATGTAATCAGTGATATGGTTGAGCTTGTTTAAGTGTGCCTCAAGGGGTGCCCGTACCACACACTAAGAACCACTGGTGTAGAAATATGAAATGCATTTTCTAACGCCCAGTGGAGAGAGTATTTAACTTCTAGATGCTTTACAATTATCATATGTGTTCCTAAAAAACGGGAAAGTGTTTTATGAGTCCTATTTTAGTCTGGAGACATTCCTCAGAGATTGTGGTATGCAAAATCAGGTCTCGAGCATCTATATACTATTTAAATTTATTTCTATATCAATACGAAACTTTTTTGAACTTTCATGTTTGTTGATTTAAGTGTTTGAATGTTCCTCAGGGACATCCGTGACCGGTCGGTGCTACGCATTTATGAGCAGGAGCCCAACGGCGAAGTGTACAGCACATGGGAACAGGAGCTCAGCTACTTCTCCGAGCCCGAGTTCGACTCCGAATACCAGAACCAGCACATACACAGGGCCAAGGTCACACCTTTTCGTTTGCTTCGTTTATTTAGTGAAATGTGCTGTGTCCCAAAAAGATTGAAACGCGCTTTAATTTTTTACCTGTTGGAGATAAGTGGGCAATGTAAATTGCAAAAATGTTGAATGTAAGGTAGGAACTAAGACTACGTTAATGAAATAGTCCTCCCATCAATTTTCAAAAAGTTATGCTTTTTAAATTTTTATACGACCCCCTTAGACAAATTGGGTCAATCAGAAAATGTTTATTTTTCATGCAACAATATCATTAAAATAATAGCATATCTGTATCTTTAAAACTGAACCAGTTATATTTAATTGAAAATTGAACATTGGAGAATGGAAACCCAATATCAAATTAGATATGTAAATTTGTGACATATCACACAAAAGATAAAACTGGATGATAATACATAGGAGACATTTTTGCGAATTCCGCGTAGGCTCACGATGCAATCACGGATTTCACATTGAGACATGCCAATAAAAAATCTTGACACTTATTAACGAAATTTTGATCTAAACAATTTCCATCGTCAATTTGTTTATGGTACCTATTTTCACTGATGAAATAGCCATTTTCAAGGTACGGAAAAGTGGCATAAGTCAAATTTTTTCCTTTATCATAATTCAGTTGATTTTAAAGATACAGATAAGCGGTTTTTTTTAATGATCTTGTTGCATTAAAAATAAAAATTTTCTGATTGACCAAATTTGTCTAAGGGGGTCGTATAAAAATTTAAAAAGTGTAACTTTTGAAAATGAATGAGAGGACTATTTCCTTACCGTTGTCTTATTTCCTACCTTACTTTCAAGATTTTTGCAATTTACATTGCCCACTTATCTCCAACAGGTAAAGAATTAAAACACGTTTCAACCTTTCTGAGACACCCTGTATAGTTTATTCAATTATTTTGTTTTGTTCTGCGCAGTGTTGCAGTTACCAGCATACATAGACCGGTTTTTGCTTTTCTCCTTCCGAAATTAAAGTTAAAAGTAATTCGACATAAACAACACCTATACCTGCTGAAATCGTTTACGAAAAATGTAAACACTTTAGACGCTTATATCGCAAACCTAATAAATAAGAATTTAAATTATTTATAATGGTGCAGTTGGAAATAGTGTACTATTTATGAATTTACAATAATAATTTCAATATTTTACTATTTGAAACTATTTTTTTTCGAAAAAATAATTTTTTGTCTAAGCGAGTATTTTCTTTACTTTGCTTAATTCACTCGAAATATCTTCTAAACTGTAAAAGATTGATGTTAACAGTAATTGACAAAATTGTTCGGTAGGAAATACAGTTCCTAGATTAATAATTACTGTGCCTGACAGAGCACCAGACAAGTTCTTCTTAAAAATTTATCGTACAATGTTGAAGGCTGTGATGGGCCCCTTTTACATGAGCCATCAAATGGCTTTTTCACCCACCCCACTGTATCTCAGAGAATAAAAGAAGTAGAATATTTATTTTTAATTTTTCTAACAGGTAAGTGTAATGAGACAACACGTATTAATTTAGTTTATTTTACCACAGCCATATGTTTTGCACCAAGACTTCTAATACAGTATATTGTACCTGCATATACATTGTACACTTACATTGTATATTGTACCTGCATGTACATTGTACCTACATTGTACACTTACTATAGTTCATTGTACCTACATTGTACATTGTACCAATATTGTACATTGTGTCTATGTATATTGCACCTATATTGTACCTACATTGTACCTACACTGTAAAATGTACCTACGTTGTATAGCTACATATACATTGTACCTATTGTACATTGTACAGTTTGCTACCGAAACTCTAAAACCAACTTATAAAGATAAAAGTTTTATATTCGTCATGTTGAGGTATTCCACTGCTGCTCTTAAAGAAAAACACAGAAATTTCTCACATAAAAAATTTTAAATAACAGTAATAACTGTTCTAAATCTCCCAAATGTCATGTTTATCAAGTTCTTCAGTTTTTCTTTAAGTTAGGGTGATAAAATCACCCTAACAATTCTACAAAAATTTTTATTGTCACAATTCTACAAAATTGTCACAATTCTACAAAAAAATATGTTTAAAATACACAATTCAAATTCTGCATTCTGAGTATCCTGTAGCAATCTATAAATTGAAAATTATAAAATTCAAAATTTCCCAGTTTCAAGAAACCTTAATAAATATTCAAAAATTTGCAAATGTCGTATTTGAAATCTACAATAAAGACTGACATCCGTGATGAAAAAACAAACTTGTAAAAAAAAGGTCAAGTTCTTCAGCTTTACAAAAAGTGTCAGTCATAAAATTGATCGAGATTGCCAAGTTTATCACACTTCATGAGTGAAAAGTATATGGAGCAAAAGTTATTGGATATCTTACTTTCCCTGAAATACATAGTAATGTATAGAGAAAGTATTGGAGTCGTGTCAAAAATCTCAATTCGAGTTTTTGATGGATCTGCACGTTTTGGTACCTTTGGAACACGAAAAATTTTAGTGTGGCGTCTGTGTGTGTGTGTCTGTCTGTCTGTGTGTGTAATGTAAATATCCACTCTAACTTAAAAACTAATGGACCGAATTTCATAAAATTTGGTAGGTAAGTCACTTGGGTATGACCCTGGTGCTGATTAGTTTTTGGTACGATTCGTGAAAACAAAACCCGTCATTTTTTTTGCGAAATGGCCCGTTAAAATTTCATGCATCCACTAGCTAAAATACTAATTGACCAAATTTTACAAAATTTGGTAGATAAGTTACTTGTGCAATCTGATGCTGGTTAGATTTTGGTACGATTCGGTATAAAAGAACACCACTTTTTTTTTGCAAAATGGCCGGCAAAAATCTCATTTATTCCCTCTAGTCAAAAAACGAATTAACCAAATTTCATAAAATTTTGCAAATAAGCGACTTGTGGAATACCCTGGTGCTGATTATATCTTGGTATGATTCGAAACAGAAGAACTTGTCTTTTTTTTTTAGGAAATGGCCCGCAAAAATATTCAAAATCTAAAATAAAAAACAACGTATGCTCAAATATATCAATTAAATGCATATTTTATACTTAATTTTTGACGAGGAATAAAATAAGACCAACCCCATTATCCTAGGACTAACCTTTCTCGAGATATTTTAGTTTTCTCGCATTTTTGTTACGCAGCCTTTGAAGATATGGCCAGTTAACAGGTAAAAACGAAAGTGAATTAAAAGTGAAAATTAAGTGTTATTTTGTACAATTAAAAACTCAATGTAATGAATTATCAATGAAATAAAGAAAAAATGAATTTACTCTTGGGAAAGTCATGCGCTGTCTATATCAGATTATTTTGCAATAAACTTGTTAAATTTATCTTTTTGGGCCATATCAGCTTAATTTTTTCTCTTTGAATCTGGGCTACTTAGTGAAATAAAATAATAAAATACTGCTTCTGACGAAGATAGTCGCAAAGCCAAGGTACTCATCTTTTCCGCATGTTGCTGTGGATATGTAAAAGAAAGAATAAATGTTTTGGCTACATCTAAATTTAAAAATGTAATGTGGTCAGCCCATGACTTTCCCTGCAGATTCATATTCTCTTTGTTTCTTCAATAATTCTTTAAAGTGAGTTTAATTGCACAAAAAACACCCATGGTTATTTTAAATTACATAGAATTTGCCCTTTTAATTCAATTTTCGTTTTCATTAGGTAACTGGGCTAATTTCCAAAAGTGGCGTAGCGAAAATGCGAAAAAACTAAAATATCTCAAAAACTGTTGGTCATAAAGTAATGAGGTTGGTCTTTTTCTTTTCATCGTCAAAAATTACGAATAAAACAAGCATGTAATTGATATAGTTGAACATACGGAGTCTTTTTTTTTTTTAGATTTTGAAGATTTTTGCGGGCCATTTTGCAAAGGTTCTTTATTTCCGAATTGTATCAAAATCTAATCAGCACCAGCGTCACCCACACAGGACTGACTTATCTCCCAAATTTTATGAAATTCGGTCAATTAGTTTCTCAGATTGAGTAGATACATGCATTGTACAAACAGACAGACACACACGCAGACATCACGCAAAAAATTTTTTTTTCATTTTCTAGAGGTCCCAAAACGTGTTGATCCATCGGAAACTCAAGTTTCGATTTTCGGTATGATTCCAATACTTACCCTATACATTACCATGTATTGCAGGGGAAGTAAAAATCTGATGTAGGCAGCACATGACTTTCCCTGCAGACTTATATACACATTCTCTTATTTTAATTAAATTTAATTCACTATTAATTCAATTTTCGTTCTCATTTGGTAACTGGACTCATTTTCAAAGATGGCGTAGAGAAAAAAACAAAAACAAAAATATCTCGAGAACGGCTAGTCCTAATGTAATGGGATTGGTCTTATTCTTTTCGTCGTTAAACATTACGTATACAACAGGCATTTAATGGACATATTTCAGCATACGTAGTCTTTTATTTTACAT